>PYHW01010675.1:344474-375686 GCA_013186435.1 Turdus rufiventris
ACTTAACGGGTAACAGGGGAGCCGCCCGGCCAGCTTAACATAATAATGGGAAAAATTTCTAAAAACTCCCCCAGCCCACAACAATATTGTTGTACCAGCATTTTTTGTGATTTCTGCTGTATGTTTTTACATAAAACAGAAAAGTTTGCAGACAAGATGGATTCTGGAAATAAAACAAAATAAAATATTAAATGATTCTGCACAAAATCTCTAATGAAGAGATCTCTAATCTCTGCACAGCTTCTTGCTCCAGGACCTTGACAAAGCTAAAAGTTTTTGTGGTTGCCAAGGACAACTGTACTGTACTGTAATAAAAATATATTGAATATATCGAAGATTGGTAATACCATCTGTTAATAAATTATGTTCGTTTTACTTAAGGAGAACACTGAGCTGAAATTCTTGTATTTGGAGAAACAGCCCCACATACTTAATATGCTCTTATAGATATTTGCTTCTAGCCAATGTGAAGATAGGGTAATTGGCTATGATGGGCCCCAAATGTATGCAGGCTTTTAAATTTTCTTATCAGCTGAAGAGAAGAATTGTTGGATGCACAAAGTCCTATAAGTGCGCTAAAGTTTTACACAGAATTTCCTCTGTGATTAATCTTTTGTTCACAGAATCATCTTCAGGATCTCTCTGTTTAACTGTAAGAAGCATAAGTAAAATTCTGACATTTTACTGACATATTTCCTCCAGAGTGTGTGGCAAAAACTGGACTGATTTTGCTCTGGGCAGAGATGACATCTCAGGCTATAGTAGACTATCAACAAATTGTAACTGGACCCTTAAGAGGATAAAATATGATGGCTCTTCCAAAGGTGAATGAGATGCATGGTGCTGGTAATACTGATTGTGGGTTCAAATGGTGTATGGATGTATGGGCCATTCACTTAGGAATTGGACTTGATGATCCTTGTGGACCACTTCCAACTCAGAATATTCTGTGATTCTCTAATGAGATCCTACATGATTCATGGATCTGTTCTGCATGTGGCCAAAGTCATGTTTCTGAAGAATAAAATGAAGTGTGTATCCGGGCCTGGGAGAAGTCTCACAATTGTTGTTGATATATATTTCTCTCTGATGATATTGAAGGAACTATTTTAAGGTGGCATACTTGTAAATGACTTATTCTTGAAAATGTCAGGTATCTCTTGCTTTTGTGATGCAGAAGAGCTAGTATTCAGACAAATGTCAGAAGGTGGTTATACCTGTAGGTTTGTACAATGAAAACTTTAACATTCATATTCCTTGTTGTTAGGGTGCACAAGCCTGTGACACTGGAATTTCACCCCTAAGGAACTCTTTATGTATTCTTTATATGTATCCCAAAGGAGTTTCCTTTCAGCAGCTAAACTACTTATATCACTACTCCCCTCCAGTCTTCCCTTTTCATTCATGATGTATACGTTTTCTTCTAATTCAATTGAATTTTAGAACATACTACAGGAAAAACTGAATACCAGTTTCTGGTAACATTTTCCGCACTCCTCTCCCAGGTTTAATACCCAAATGGTATTAACCCTAGTCACAATAAGCAATGCCATAATAAGCAATATCATAATTAGCATAACAAGCTTTGGTAGGGTAACTTGTAGGATTGCATGTATCCTATCAGTTTCAAGAATTCAAGTTTGATTTAATAGCAATAACTTATCCTGAAACTGTTAAGTAAATGTGCTGATTGTCTGCTTCTGTTAGCAATAAAAATATATAGTATAGGAAGCTTACATGCATAAAATTTTAGAAGTTTTAGCCACAATAACTAGATAATCCTTAAAAACTTCACTAGCAATTTGTGAACTCTCAGGAATGTATGAACTAACTTTACAGTAAGACTGGACTATAAGACTTGCACAATTTTAGTTGCCTAGAACAACAAGGTAAAGAAATCAAGAAAGCTATCTCCCATGGCAAGAGTGACGATGACATTGTAGCAGGGCATCGAGTAATTCCAGGCACTTACTCAAATCTAGTTTAAGCACAAGCAGTTACAATTACAATTGACAGGAATCTTTCCTTAGAAACTATTGTGCAAATTGCAAGAATCAGGAGTTGAACACTCCTTAATCACTGTGCACTGTCTCAACACCAGAAGCGTGAACACAACCTTCACCAGTTTCAAGGAAAGTGGTTTTCCCCATATTCAGTGGCCTTTACAGGATAGAGCCACAGCTGAGGTTTTTGTCAGTCTGTAAGTTTGAATCTTTCAAGTCCTTCAGCCTGGCAACAATTTCTGTGTCGAGAAGACTGGGTGGTCTTGATGAGCTTTATGTTAATGAAGCCTTTGCAGTGGGTTCTTATGGATGTGTAAGGCAGAGCCATTTTTGGGAATTAGCCCCTGTTGTGGCTGTAATTTTTGCAGGTAAATGTTATTTGGGGCTGTTTGTGTGTGAAGGTTATTAACTCTGCATGTTACTGCTGTCTCTTGCTAAGCTTGGGTGATTCTGAAGTACATACTATGAGGCAAAGATAGGTGCAGAATGCAAAAAAAGAGCATGGAAATGAGTGGCTTATGACCTCGTTTTTCACTGCAGTTCCTCAATTGATGCAGTGTTTGATGTTTGGCTATGCCACTGATGAAACTGAGGAATGCTCTTAACAGTCCTCCTGGCACACAAGCATTAAGGGCTCTGGAACAGAGTGGAACATGGCCCTGCATCAGACCAGGTGAGAGAACATGGGTTTATAAGAGATGCAGCAGATGTAAGGGTAAGAGAAACAACAGAAATAATTTACCCTGTCTGCTACTATATTAGAATTTATGTTTGTGACAAATGGTGCTGTCATTCTCATGTTCCAAGGTGATGTGAATTTCATAGGGTATCTTTGTATATAGCACATATGTTTGTTTAAACTGTTTTATCAGTGTCTCATCAGGTATCTTCAAAACAATACTGGTATTTTCCTTGTTTTCCCCTGGAGATATGGAACATTAACAAATTACCAAGAATCAGGTTTGGGGTTTTTTTTAATGATTACCAACTGCTGGCAGCTGTGTTGCTGTGCTCAGTGAATTACTCACTGAGCCTACTGTAAGAGTGAAGCACTTTGACTGTTTCAAGGACAGTAAACTCTCTGTTTTCTGGTCTGTGTAACCTTTAGGACAGGAAAGGCAAACATATATGTGGTGTTTCCAATACAACAAAGTGTTTTAGTCTTAATTTCTTGGATCAAGTGCACTGAGTTATACTGCTGCTGTTGTTGCACTACAACATGGATTGTGCCTCTTGTTAGTAGCATACAGAACGTGTCAACAGATGGATTTATGATGTGTCTATTCAAACATGTTTGAAGAATAGGAAAGTAGAGGGGCCACTTTGGTATGTAAGAGAACGGGTACTAAGGATGGAGCAATGCTAGTTTATACCTGCAGGTGCATAAAAGCCATGTAGAAAGGAGCAAAGGATACAGCCTATCATATGATCTACAATTGTTCATTTTAGCAGGGCTCTCCAAAATTTATTTTGCCTTTACTTTGATAATGCACAATTTGAAGTTATATTAACCTAGCAAATCAGATTAATTAGCATCAGCTGCTAAAACCATTGTTATTTTACTTCTCTGTGGCAGTACATGCAATATCCTGTAGTTAACCCTTTTGGTAGTGTTTCTGCTTTCCTACAGTAAGTTTAAGCATTGACAACAATCCATAATCTTTCATCCCATTTCCCTTCTGTTTATCTTTAGCTGCATAAAATAAGTGAGGTTACTTTCCAGCTTTCGGACAGGTGCTTTTGGCTCTGTGTGTTCATCATCCTTTTTTTTTTTTCCTCACTAGGTCACAATGAAATAAAAGGAATGTAATGGTGCACTGGAGCCCATCCTAGTGCATGCACTTGTGATTTCAGTAAATCATGCATGAACATACTACTACAACAAATAGACAATGGGCGGATGGATAAAGTTGTTTAAAAGATCATTCTTGATAGGATACCATTTATCATCTTCTTCCAAGGGACAAGTTTGTAGAAGATGATCCTAAGGTGTGGTACTTTGATAAATAACAATCTGTGCAGGCCTGTACTCCACCACAGGCTTGTAAATGTTCTCTTGAACAGTAGTGTAATGGAATGGCATACCTTTAACCAAAAAGTCTTTGTATTTTTAAGGAAGCTTCAGTTATTTCTACTGGAGCTTTCCTACTGGATAGCTGTCACCTTAACTAAAGCTATACCTGCTTAGAGAGCCACATGTACACATTCCTGGATCTTTCTCTTGCTTCCAGAAAGTATTTTAACTAAGGAAAACCCAATGCTTAAGTTATGTATTAAGGTGGGTGGATGGAAGTACCTCTTCCACGATAAAAACCAAAACCAGAAATACCACTCAATCTGGTGTCACAAAGCTGAACAAATTTCAAGGGAAACTTAACACATTAAGTATCAATAGTCATTAGAATTTGATGTATGTTCTGCTTTCAAGGTGTTGGCTCTAGATAAGAAAGCCATTGCTATGAAATTGTAAAAAGTCACATTACACAAAAACTGTCAAGTTTGCGTTAAGAGTTCAAAAGGATTAAAACTACAAGGTGTAGTTTTAATCACACTGGTATAATGAAGGGATATCACTTCAATAGAGAAATAAATGTTGACTTTTCTCCCATGTTACTTATTTGTAGATTTTAAAATAGTGGATTAATGCCATTTGTCCTCTTTCAGAATGGAATTTCTCAGCATTCTGGAGTTCAATTATCAGCGTGTAGTTGCCAGCTTTACTAATCTGACAGAGAGGCAGTATATTTCTCTTGGTTGAGTAAGTTGGATCAACTCATAAAGTTATAGGAGGCAGACAAAATCTATGCAAGAATTTGGGACCATTATCAGGGGCAAAGGAAGGAAGAGGGAAGTGTAGTATCACTTGTGTAGTGTAGTATCACCACTGAACAATTAATCTGAACTGAGCTTGATTTTCTAGTGCTCTTGTGCTGACAACATTGAGCTGCAGTTCTGCGAAGCCCCTGCTTCCCATTTAGTATGTGTATCTAGGTGAAGCTTGTTAACCTTTTACATAGTATGTGGTCTGGTTTTGTCTAAGTTCTTTGCATTCATCAAAGTGTTGCTGAGTAAAGACTGACCAGTAACCCAGAGAGAACATTTCAGAATTGCTGATTTGAAGGGAACATTCTTTTTGTCATGTTTACAGTTGTGCTGCATTGTTAAAGGTTTTCAAAAGTGACTGCAGCACAGATGGCTTAGTAAATTTCTGAAGAGTACTCCATCCACCTAGTGAACTCTTTCATTACACATTTGCATGAGAATGTGAACACTGTGAACAGTGTCCTATACATGACAAATACTAAAGAAAGCTTTGCTCAATAACGTAATACAGGATTGGAAGAGCTATTGTGTCTTGTGAATAAATTTAGTTATTTGTCCTTCAGGCTGATGCTGGACTGACTGGGCATAAGATCATTTTTGATGGCTGGGGAGCCCATGGTGGAGGTGGATTCTTTGGAAAAGATCCCTTCAAAGCTGATCATTCTGTAGCATATGCAGCTCACTGCATTGCAAAATCCCTGGTGAAAGCTGGTCTCTGAAGAAGAGTATTAATCCAGGTAAGAGCAACTGTAAAAGTAATACACAAAATTCTGAAATACAAATTTTCTTCTCAGAGTACACTCCACTATCACAGCCTCTCTCCAAGTTCAGAAAACCTTTTCTCAAAGTATAATGGGGCTCCAGGAATTTTTTAGGAGCCTTATGAGGGAAGCCAAAGACGACATGGGCCAGGATGGTCCTGAAACAAAGACTGTGTTCTCAGTAATGTTCTTTCTCCAACTCCTTAATCATGCCAGGTCTAGGTACTTCTTTGCATCCTCCTTGCATTTTGAGTGTTCTGCACACAACTGCATGCCCAGCACCCCAGCCTGGGCTGCACAGCACATTACAGTTATGAGAGTACTTCCTAGGTATGTCTGTTCAACTTGAAACTTGCAATATGGTCATATTGGTTGTAACTAATGTTTTGTTTTAAGATGCGCTTGAAATTACCTCACTTTGTTCCTAGTATTCTCCTCTGGTATAGGGTGTGACTAAAAGCAAAATTTAACTGTTTTAGAGTTGAAGACAGGAACAACTTTCATTAGTCTTATATGCTCAGACAAAACCCAATGCACTTCCTTGTGCATGGTTTTTTTTCCTAAGTAAGTCAAAGAAGTAGGAGATATTTTACTGACGCCTTGACACTTCCACATGAACAGACCATGATTATTGAACAGTGACATTTGCAAATTCAATTTGCGGTACTAGTTTATACAAATACTTACTCTGAGTAGCTGCTATGTCCTAAGTAATTATATAGTATTTCCTAAGTAAGTTAAATGTAGCAGTAATCTGGGCAATGTTTTCTTACAATGGTGTGATTAAAACTTCTTGCTTTCTCTACAGAGTAGAGGAGAAGCCCACTGGACATGATTATGATCAACAACACAGTACCCAGACATCCCAATTAGCAACAAGGCTTCTTGCTCCAGATGCAGTGCATGTGTTTGATACCTAATAGTTTGCAGTTTGTCAAGAAAATGGTAGACTGGGAATAAACCAAGCATAAATTACTTTTAGTTAGCAATTTTTTTTTTCCTGAGGGAAAGAAGACAAACTTCTGATGTCTTTGTATGCACATTTTGAGAGTTATTTTTGAACATCTACATCACTGATGTTTTTGAGTTAAGTGGGAATGTTGTTATTCCAGTAATTCTCAGAGACCCTTCTTAAATACCTGAACCTGTCTCTAGACAAGGAAAGAGTGATCTCTTTAACAGTAAATTATGGAGATCTCAGATACTAGCAATGAAGATAAGATGGAAAGATAGAAGGCCAGAAAAGCCAATGTCCTTTGAAGTCTTGAAGGCTGCATTAAAGATTAACAAAAGGAAAAATGTGTCAAGTGGAAACGCAAAAGTGATTTCAGCCCACAGTCTGTGTGCTACACTGAAACCTTGCCAGCCTTCACTGAGGCTGACAACTGAGTTGGCTCTCCTTTGATTATTGTTTTCATGCTAACCATCTCTCACAAGAAAAGGGAAAAAATGGATAATAGAGGTAACTGCAGTCTAATTAGACTGCATATTAACACAATATTATTTGTATATTACACAATGTATATAGCACAATGTTATACGTATGTAACACAATATTATTTGGTGTTATAAAGAATTGTCAGCTTATTGGTTAATGGCAAACAGATGTCATAATCTCATAACTGGCTAAGGGGAAGATAATCACGATTAGAACAGCTTCTAAAAAACCAAAAGTAATGAAAAAAAAAACCCAAAATCAAGCCATAAATATTTGTAGAATTCAGAATCTTTAAGGCATGAAATCCTTGTGTCTAGCTGAAACTGAAAAATGGAGAATGGCAGTAGCTGAGGATGACAGAAAGTACCTCTTTTGTTTTAAAGGAATGTCACCTATGTCTGATATTTGACCAGGTTCTGAGCAAAACATAATTTTTTAAGATAAAAGGTTTGCTTAAAAAAAGGTATCTCCTAACTTGCCTTATGGCGTCAGGATGTTAATAAACTCTACTCTGATACATATGATACAAGCAGGAAGGATTAATTCTATTTGGGTTGTATGCCTGTGTTCTACAGCTATTATATGCTATTGGTTTCACACCCTCTTGCTGTCTCAGTATTTCATTATGGAACATCAGACAGATCTGAAGAAGAACTGCTTGAAATTGTCCAGAAAAGCTTTGATCTATGCCTTGGAGCTATTGTAACTTTTGTGTGATGTTAGTATTTACTGTATGGAATAATATTTTTAATGCTCTCTCTTACAGTTTAATTATCTCGCTTATAACCACAAGAAAGTAATCTCATCATAAATCTCTGATTGATGTAATTTCTGCTCTTCCCTCATTCATGCACCTAGTACAACATACAAGAGCCAATTGATAAATCAGGTCACAAAGTACACTGAATAAGTAAGACCAGGTTAAATTACACCATGTATATCTAGCAGTAACCTGGTGGTGAGCTGTGTTGCAATTCATTAACCAGGTGGTAGTGTGCCTGGTGAAGCAGAATTAAAAGTTTGACATTGGACATAGTTAGGCTTTCCAGTTTGTTTACAGGGTGTATAGGGCTCCAGAGCTCTACCTTATCTGAAGGGCAACAGAAATACTGGCTCTTTCTGTAAAAAGTGTTGGGCTCTGTGCCTTTGGTATTCAGGTGGCAACAACTTATGAGACAGCTGAAAGGCTTTGGTGCTGTCATATCACAGTTTGGAGTCAATTAAACTTAATGAGAAAGGAATCCATGCTTCTTAAATGCCCTCTTAAGATATGAACTACTGTGAAAAAATATTGTAATTGAACTATTGTATAAATTTAAAAACCAGAACAAGGACAGCCATGAAATGAACATTATTGAGGTGAAAATTCACTTGTGATCAGAAGTGTCACTGAGGCTGCTGTGAAATCAGGCAGGACATACAAACCTATTAGCACTGCCTTCTGCAGCCCAGCATTTCTGGAATATTTCTGGGTCTGACATAGCAGGTCTGTTAGACAAATACAGTCCTTGCATTTAAAGAGGAACGGGAATTGCTCTTTTCTTTGAGAGAAGAAAGGACTGGAGGAGAGGAGCAGATCAGTACCTTTCCTTATCAGCCGTTAACAATCTACATTCCGGTGACCTGTAATGTGACCCTAGCATTTTTCACTGCTTTCCCCCCCATTTGTGACTAACTCATTGGATTCTTTATGTAAACTTCAAGGCAGCAGAACTTCTTGCCTTTTTGTAGTATGGCTTCCTGAGACCTAAGGGTACAGGTTGATCTTCTCAGTCCTGAGTAACTTCCAAATCTCTTGGCTGATTTTCACCAAACCTGATAGACTGGACCTCTTAGACGTTTTGTGAGTACTGAAGTAATGGAAAGAAACACTATCTCTTTCTGCCTGTACAGAAGCAACCACATTGTGAGTTCCTCCTCTGTTTTAAGTCTCTGAAACTCATGCAGGCATTCAAGCCTGAGATAGATACCAGCAAGAACTCGAGTCCATGCACATACCTGTTTGTTTTGAGCAATGTAGATTTTAAAAGCTCTGTTCTAAAATGCCAAAACAAAAATGCTACCTATCTCGTTATTTGAGGAAAATGCTTTTAATGATTCACTTCTGGTTTAAATCCAGAGCTACTAAAATTATTCATTTCTCTATATTCCAGAACAATCTTGAGCATATTTGTCTCAGAGGGAAAAAAATATCAACATGTTACTGAATGGGAAGTCTCTCTTTTTCCCTTGAAAAGGAAATACTTTTCTGACAAGCTATATCAACATTCTGCTAGTGTGCTGAGCCTTTTGCATTCCTTTTCAGAGTATGCAATATATATGCTGAGGGCAGAGCTGACTTAAAACTTTCATAGTCAAAGATAATGCAAGGCATTATGGCAATTTCTATTGCCATAAAGGAATGTTTTCCAAGTGTAATCAGTTCACAAATGTAATCAAAACTGTTCTTTAGCTTCATCATTATGGCCGTTCCTCTCTAATAATTTGTGGTGATTCCCAGACACTTATCTTGATTTGTTATATTGAAAAATGTTGCATTTTTAAACTATGCTAAAATAGTCCTGGAAGTGGTGAAAGCAAGCAGGAAAGGAAGAAAGCAGGCAATAAACCATGAGCATTGTTGAATGAATATTTCCTTGTTAAACATCACCTTGCAATATTTAAAATTCTATAAATGATGCTGGCTGTCCATTTTAATCACCTATTCATTGACATAGTTCATGATGTCTTACTTTTCATTTAGACAGCAGTCATATTTCAATGGAATTTGGCTTAGGATTGAGCACACATGATTCCTACAATAGCCATTAGAGCATGTGACCATGGTGCATAAAATATTACCTGAAACAAGACTTAGCTGCTCTACATCATAAATGGCTACATGACTGAAAGAATGTGTATTGATTATCCTGTCAGTATTTCTACTTCTTTCCTTTCTTTGTCCTTTCTCCACCAATCTTCTCTCCAGCAGTTTACTACATGAATCATCTATTTTAAGTGTGCTTTCTAAGATAATTAAAGCAAGGTGATACCAAACAGAAGAAAGCCCAAGCAGACAAAAATGTTTCATGTCTTTCATGAAATGAAGAGAAACTTCCATAGATACTTGTAGTTAATGATTTATCGAAGTTGCAATCCACTATGTTATGCAGGCTAAAAGGCAATAAGCGTGACTTGCACCTTCATTATGATTTATCTGGTCATAATTATGTAATGTAAAGCTCTATTCTAAACAGAGACTTTGTGTCTCTACATAAGCAGTTCAACTTGCACAGTTACTTAATTTAGTAGATCATCATCACCTTTGACAGCTTCTTTTGAGATAATTCTCTTTCTGCCACAGTAGCATTAAAAAATATTCTATACAACACTTGAAATAATAGAAAACACGTTGATTCTTGCCCAGGTATAGCTGAACTTTTTTCTGTTTAAAATGCTTCTGGACTGTAACATTTATAAAGACTACAGGCATACTTACTCCATCTGACATTGGAGGAAAACTCACTGTTTCTAGACACTTAAAAATTAAAATTATAAGCTCCTTATTTTCCTTTCTGTAAGTCTGTGTAGGGAAGGAAATAACACCTAAGTTTTGTTATATTCTAGGGATGATACTGATAATCCCGCAGATATATTTAGATCATAATGTATATTGGAGTAGAGTTAAGTGTAAGACTTCTTTTTTTTTCATTTAGGGAGCTATATTTGAAGAGGCCAATTTATGAAAAAAAAGCATGTTATGGGTACTTTGGAAGAGAAGAATTTACATGGGAAATACTCAAAAACCCCTGTGTTTAAGCTTTTCAAAATGTTTCATGTTCTTGACATGCGTTTTAATAATCAGATAAAATTCCAAGCAGTCAAAAAAAAGACTATATCTACTCTTAAAAAAATTCTGTAGTGAATAGATATCCTGAAAATTACTTGTGTTTGATTTCTAACTTTCACAGTCTCCTTACAGTTTTAATGCGCGCAGCTCTGTCTAGGATAGTATTCAGCTTTGATTGGGTAACATGTGAATAATTCAGGCCTTTGACATGATCAGACATTAAAATGGTTGTGGATATCGATGCCATTCCTATACTGCCTGAGAAATCCACTATTGCATACCCAATTAACTTTGTAGTGGATGAAGTTGGTGAGGTAACTTTAGGAGCTCCCTGTGACAGGAGAGCAGAAATAGCACAAATTACTCTAATTATTTCACCCAGAATTTCCACAACTTGAGTTAAGGTGCTTCAGTTATGTAACACATCAGTAGATATACCGCTTTCTGAACATTGGTCATTGTAGCTCTACATATACCTAGCTCTTAGGTAGCGCTATTAGTTTGCTTTGAACAGTATGATTTTGTAGTTGTATCTGTGAAAATTGATGAAATCCTATGTTGTAATTTATTTATTTATTTATAGTCATTCTTTCAAACTTGAATTTTCCATGTCTGCATGAATTGGTTGTATAAATTTTCAATTAAGTTTATTTTAGCCACTTCTGAAATGTAGTAAAATGTAAAAAAATACTTGAAGGACATGACTTTCCTTTTACTTTTCTGACTGAAATCATAAAATGCAAAAAGGGCATTCAAAATCTTTTAGCTTCTCTTCAAGAACTAGAGAGGATGAAAATGCTTGAATATTAAAAATAGCAATTCTGGCAAGCAAATTTATTATTAAATTGGTAACTAAGACACAATGTTGAAATGCTTCAACTCCTGTAATCCCTGGGAATTTTAATTAACAGCTAAGCAATATGGCTACCTTGCCCCTATTAACAGAAAGATAAAGACTCCAGTGGTAAGTCTAACCAAATGCAAGTAGCTGATTATATCCTTAGTCTCAAGCAAGTTTTGAAAAGCTTCTTCCTTTCATGTGAAGACTGATCAACCCACTGCTCCATAGATAGACCAAAGCTGAAGTGAGGTCAGTGCACATCTGTCCCTACACCTTACCTGTCCTGGTAGAGTTAACTTGATTTAGCACGGGAGTGCTGCAGTCAGTCCTTGTGACCTCCTATACCTGAGGCACATTTTTCTTCCATAAGAAAAGAAAACTAATTTCTGCAATTATTTTGTGGGTATTTTTTGCAGTTTTTTATCTAATGACAAAGTTTCCTTTTTATCACAGGACCCTGGACCCTATCATTGCCTGAAAATAATCCAGTTTAGTTTGCATATGGCCATGTAGGCATAAAAACTATCATTAACCTTTACGAAAATTTGTTCAAATTGGTATTGTCTCAGAAATGGTAATGTAGCTTGCTAATTCTAAAATGTCAGAATAACTTCCACTTTTAGTAATGTGGGGGTACAATGTTTAAATGGCAAGGGATTACCGCACAGTAAAATGACTACAACAACCTTTTGAAAGGAAATTAAATAAATGGATATATAGTGTTAATTTTACAGCTAGCATCAATTTTACTGTCATAATACTTGACTCTTCCAAAGTGAAACAGTCATCCTTTAGTTCTCACAGAATAAGACCATTTTGATAAATTCTTTTGTTAAATTTAATAAAGAAATTATTTGTTCAAATGAGGTATCTGTTAATCCTGGTTTACCATCAAACAAAGAAACAAACAAATAAAGCAGCACCACCCAAAAACCCACAGTGTATTTCAGACAGTAAGAACACTTTCCTGAAACACTTCTTTCACTGTGCTTTCTGGCTTCAAAGTTAAAAACCTTTTCTTCAAGAAATTGGATAGACTCCGAATCTTTCTTTCCCTTGATTGGTGTTTCAAGGGAGTCAGGGGCACTAACTGCAGAAGAAATCCCTTACTACAGACTAGAACAGGTGCACTGTACATTCAGTCTCCAGAGACCCTGTCCAGAAGTTTCATGAGTTTTCTAATAACCAGTAAATAAATTTTATTTATACACGGTAGCTAATTTTCCCTATATAAAATTTTCCTAAAGAAAAGCAAAAAGATATATGCCTTGTTTGAAGCCAGCAAACAGAGAAAAGATACATCTGCTAACTTTGTAGTGTCTAATCCAAAGCTAGAGACAAAACTATTGCTCCACAAAACCAGTGAAGTAACTTCTTTTTAAATCATTGGCATATTTTCCTATTATCAGGCAAGAATAACTTAAACTAGAAACTCAGATGTAAAGAAAGGGTTCCTAAATCAGTAACAGCAGTTATTGCTGAAAATTTAGCTAAATTAGAATGTAGCATACAAACATAAAGATCAATTGAAATATCTCTGTTTCCAAATGCTTCAAATACTGCTTTATTAACCTGGTTATTTTAATATCAAATGAACAGGCTCTTATTTGAAATACATGGCTAGGGTACATTATAAAAATCTCCCAACATATAACAGGTGACAATCCACATAAGAAAAAAACCCATACATCAGAAAAACACAACAGCTTATGCCTTGTGTTTTGCAACTAATACAAAAAGAAACATGAATGAAAAATTAGTGCTGCACAAAATTACCTGGCTGTAACATTGAAGTACTACTGGCTGTTCATTTCCCAAAGCTGCTAATTCTTGCTGGATTGTGGGAGGTAGAATGAAGCCTAAATCTTTCAAAAAGGAATAGTTTCACTCAAACCTAGGCTAGCCAGTTGGGAAAGTAAATGACTGAACAGAGTCACTGTTGAGGTAGGCATGACATACGAATGGACACACAAAAGGCAAATATCTCCACCCCCCCATTTTTTTTTTTTTTTTTTTTAAATTTGAACTAAGAATGCAACTGCTGAGGATTTTGCAGGGCCCTTGCGAAAATCCAAGCAGACAGCAGAGGGACAATATTTCAACTTACAAAAATCCATTCAACTATTCTCATCTTCAAACTTATTGCTTCAACCCACCTGGTGGCCAGTGTCTGCCACACATTCTGCTTCAGTTATGGGACCATCCATCCTGTTCCTTCCAGTGTGGTCCAAGTACAGCTTAACACAGTGAACAGCAGCCCAATGAAGGCCATTCTCTGTCAAAACAAACATATCTGTCTTCCCCATGCTATTAACACTACTGGGCCAGTCCACATTCCAGTAATTAAATCCTTAACCCTTATCTTAACATCCTTATGAAAGTTCAGCTCTTTAGAATTTAAAGAAGAAAAATTATGACATGTAGGAGACAACTGTGAATCAGGTGAAGGGTGCAAGAAGTTTAACACATAAACAGCTTTATCCAGTCTCACTTGGGGTGGTTCCTCTTTACAGGACAGAAGTGCCAGCTTGGCTCTCTAAGAGTGCCTTTGGTTGTGATCTGAGTAGAAATGGAGGGCCTCTGCATGCAAATCAAAAATATTAAATTAAGAATGGTCAAGCCTTTTCTGTTTGCTTTGTGTGAGGATTAACTTTATGACTCATTCTTTTGGACTATATCACAAAAGCAATTGCAATAAAAAGTACAAACATTGAAGAAGTATTTAATCTTCCTTCTGATATGTACTTCTAAAATAGATTTTCAGCTGTGCTGAATCTAATGAATCCTATATAGATCTATGGAGACATTATTATGTGTGCCATTTTCTAGCTATATTTTGATTAAAGGTTATATAGAGAAAAACAAAGTAGAATGCTAATTCATTGCAGTTCAATTAATATAATCCCTAAGAAGCTGAAAGCAATTACTGGAATGAAAATTAAAGTGCTATCTTTACTACTGCTAATAGACAAAAAGAACTTTTTATTTAATAATTCTCTAGTTTATGGTTCTGCCCTGCCTTGACCTTATGACACAAGAGGAAATCCTTCCTTACCACCTTCCCCACCCAAGGTTTTTGGCCAGATTGATTTGTAGTGCATTCTGGATGAAGCTGTAGAAGAAAGAAGACTATGTGAGAGTTAAAAGGGGAAGGCTGGAGCAAAGTTTTTAATTCAGAAGCTCAAACATCCCACTGGAGTATAGTATGGTTGTCAGAACTGGAATGCAGACTAGTAACAGATGGCACAACCTTGTTTCCCTCTACTTTTCAACAGGAACTGTACCAGCATATAAATGGATAAGACTTAAAACCTCTGGAAACTTGAAAAAAACCCATAGGCCTCTCAAGCTCTATAAACAAAGAGAATACTTTACTTTTTTCTGACCAAGTACTATTCTTAAAAATGATAGCATTTTACCACACTTTTGCCTCAGCAATAAATGTAAATGGGGTCAGGTCCCACCACTGCAAAGCCTTCTGGACTCAGTGAATGATCTGCTTGACCTCTCCAGTATGATCTTAGATATTTAAAATCACAGGTCAGTAAAATATTACCCAGGTGTTCTTTTAAAGTTTTTAAATCCAGAAAACGTCATTCATATCAAGGGTCTCCTGTCTTATCTGCAGTAGTTGCAGCACCAAATCCATCCTGATTTTTTCAAGGGTAAGGTTCCTGCTGCCTATCCTACATTTTTTCTTATATCTCCTTCACGTGACCCACACCGCAGCAGTTTCGGGAGGACTGTCTGCCTATGGGGGAGATTCACATTGCAGCAGCTTTTGGAGGACTGCTGCTCCTGAGATTTGGAGCCGTGCTGGAGAAATTCACAGAGAACTGTCTCCCATGGGAGGGACCCCATGGCCTCACCGGGGAATGACTTCTCTCCCTGTGCAGCAGAAGAAAACCTCAAAAACCAAAACCCTATGCCATGTGTCCCTGCACCGTCAGTGGGAAGGAGAGAGTGGTTTGGGGAAGAAAAGTTGTTTTAAGGGCTTATACTACTTCTTATTATCCTCCTTTGATTATACTAGTAATAAACTCACTTGGTATCTCTAAGTTGAGCCTGTTTTGCCCTTGGAGTGCCTTCTCCCCTTCCTTATCTCAACTCACGAGCCCTTCGTTAAAAGTTTCTGTGCTCTGCCCAGCTGTAGCAGAGGCATGTGAGGGTACGGCTCTCGTGGGTGCCTGGCATGGGGCCAGTGTCACAACACGACAGTGACACCACCCCGGGGGGCGAAGGTAGGGCAGCGGCTGGCCCGGCAGGATCGCCGGGGAAAGCACCACACGTGGGAAGATCCCGAGGGCAAACGAACAGGAGAAGGACGGCAGCAATGCTCTGTGTGAGAAGCGCAGGTGCTGCCCAAGCGCCAGGGCTGCCTGCGGACAGGAGAACATTTATCTCTCGTCGACTGCCAACCTAAGGGTCAACATGCCGAAACACATTGCTGCTGGGGAATGGGGACCCTTCCTGAGGGAAAGCGGGCACGGCGAGGAGAGTTTGGAGCGTTCCCCGCGGCCTGCGGGAGCCCGGACAGGAGACGGGAGGCGGTGAGGGGACGCTGCAGGAGCGGAGCCGGGCGGGAGGCGGTGAGGGGAGCGGTGAGGGGACGCTACAGGAGCGGAGCAGAGCGGGAGGCGGTGAGGGGAGCGGTGAGGGGACGCTACAGGAGCGGAGCAGAGCGGGAGGCGGTGAGGGGAAGCGGTGAGGGGACGCTGCAGGAGCGGAGCCGGGCGGGAGGCGGGGCGGGATCCCGCTCCCCCCGCGGGGCGGGGCCGCGCCCTGCCGGGCTGCGGCGGGCGGGCGGTACCGGGAGCGCGTAAGTGACGCAGCGTTCCCGGAAGCCGCCCAGAGCCGAGGGAAGAGCGGCTGAGGAGACGGCAGAGGAGGCAGGTGGGCTCTCGCCGCGGCTCTTGGTGGCTCGGCGGAGCCCTCCAATTCCATCCCTCTCTATTTCCATCCCTTCCCGTCCCATTCTATTCCGCTGCCTGCTGGGGGCCATGTCGCTCTTCCAGTCCGCCCTGGACTTCCTGGCGGGCCCCGGCTCCCTGGGAGCCGCCAGCCGCGACCAGAACGATTTCGTGGGGCAGACGGTAGAGATGGGCGACATGAAGCTGCGCATCAAGCGGGTCATCGCCGAGGGTAAGAGCGGGCGGCAGGGCCGGGCCTTGTGGGGCGGACCCGGCGCTGCGGGGCTGGGATGGGCTTCCCCGCGGGCCTCCCGCTCCCGTTTTCCAGTCTCCTATTCCTGGACCGGGAGGGTTTCCTCCTTGGCAGGCCGCGCCCGGGTGGGGGCGGGCGGGCGGCGGTCGGGGAGGCGGTTCCGGCCTCCCGGGAAGGGCTGGCGGTGTCCGTGCCGCTCCGCGCCCGGCCGCTGTCCCGGCACGGTGTGCTAGGCCCGGCGGTCGCAGCAGTGCCTGGTGTTACTGTCCTGCCTTAGGAACAGCCGCCGAGAGCCGCTGGGTTGTGTGGCCGCTTCCTCGCTCGCTTCGTGGTTTAAAATGCCTTCACCACATAACAGAGCTCAGAGGTGTTTGTAACATGTCAGGGTCTTTATAATCTACCGAGGACCTTATGGAAATTCTGGATTGCGTATTTTATTTTTTTATTTTAAATGACTTTGTATAATATTATGCCGAACATGCAAGGTTACCTCTGTTGTTTGGAGTTGTTTGGAAGACGGAAGAATGCAGGAAATGTGCTTTAAACACTCGTGTCAGGGGGCTGATCTTACTGTGCATAGAGACTTTGCTAAAGTACAAGGAGTTAAACTCTTGGGCAGTTTCCAGTTTCAGTGAAGTTTAGGGCAGGTAGCCTGGCGCACGTCTTGTTAATCTGTTTCAGAAGAAACGATTTGTTTGATAGATGCAAATTACTTGGATATTAGCAAAAATTTGGATTGTCTTGTGCTTGTGGTCAGAGAAAATGTTTCCTCAAGCAGAAGAACTATTGAAACTAGTCTCAGAAGACTGTAATGTGAACTTTTCTGTAACAGTGCAGTTAAATATTTCATTAACTTTGTTGAGATGGTTGATGTTATTTAGGGTAAATACTTCGAGCTCCTTTTCATTATTGGAGTTTGCTTCTGTAGTTTCTTCTTGTAATTATGTGGTACTAAGTTTTCTGTTGAAATCTTGGTGATCAGTGTAGAAGAAAGATTTGGTTAAGGTTAGCTACTTCAAATCATTTGTTACTTAAGATAAATTTATGCTGTGGAACAACAGCAACTAGGTCTTCACCACTGCTTTATCTTTTAAGGGCAGTAATTTGTCACTTGAATGCTCAAGTACTTTTGGCATATGGTCTTGGAGAAAACATGGCAGTTTCTTGTGTAGTAAGTTGCATTTACAACAGTACTAAATGTTATATCCTCCTGTTCTGCCTTCAGCCTTTACTTACAGCTTCTTTACAGTCAGAATTGTGACTGAAATGTAGACACTCGGTGGAATGTGAATGCTAAGAGAACTGTCTGTGCTGCTGATACTGTGACATTCTTGCCAGCAGTAACCACAGCAGTTACCAAAGGACAACTGGATGTTTGGGCAGAAAACTATTTTTGAGGCATATATGCTATTTGGTTCTTGGTTCTGGAGCAGGTATTTTAATACTTGGCTTTGACAGCAGCCCACTGTTTCCCAGAATCTGACACAGGCATTGTAAAATGTCAGGGGAAAGATGCCAGGTTAGATGACTTAAAGCAAAATAGAGGCATGCTTTAACTCTGCAGTTCTTGACAGCTTGTCTATAACTGCTGCTTTGTGTTCCATGTTTGTCTCAGTGCTATGGTTTTATTTTATGTAGGGTTTTTTTCTTATTTTGCTAACTGAAGTTGGGCTAGCTGCTTGTTTTTTCTGGAAAGTGTAATTTTCTAGCCAATGTAGCTGGTCTAAATATACCTTGTGGTATATTGAGTGTAAAGGTAAAATAGGTATAAAATACAGAATGTAGAATACCTTCTGCTATTTTCAGACTTGAATTTGTAGCATATAGTTTATTTTGTCACTCAAGTTGCATTTATCTTTCACCTCTGTTGTAGTCCGTTCTAATGCATGGGTCCACAACTGTGGCTTACGTGTACTCCCTTCCATGGTTACAAATACAGAATCTGTTTTTCTTCTAGATCAGTTCTTTGATGCCAGATTCCCTACTGCTTTCTGAATCTGGATTTCAAATCCATGGTGGACTGTGTGTCATCTGCCAATGCAGACAGAGACCCTTTTCTGTAGGCTCAGCTTTGTAGCTGGTGTGAACAGAGCCTGTGGTTTAGCATTGCACAGTCTCATGTGGCAGCACAGGTTCAGTTGTTCCCATAGCCCACAACTTCTTCCAGCTCTGCAGTGTGCAGCAGTGCTGGTGCAAATCCATGTTTGTCTGTCTCTAAGATGAGACTTGTTGCGCAGATTGCTTGGATGCATTTTCCTGGTGTTGTGCTGGGATAGGATTGGGCTGATGGAAAATACAGTGTACAGCTGCAGGAGGCTGACAGTAACTTGTGGGGGATGAGCTGGTGATGATCTCTTGTGCTGATACTGCCTCTAAATGCAAGAACAGACTAAGTGTGTCACAGACTAGCACTCCTCGAATATGGTATCCTATTTTCTTTTCTGCTTGGACATCACTTCAGATAAGATTTTAGAAGACCTTGGTGGAAGCCTTAACATAAAATTCCTACTTGCCCTTGGTATGATGGTGGCTTTGGGGGTCATGGCTCTCTTGCATCCTGTGGCTAAGCGCACAGACACGCTTACAGTTTTACTTAAGTAGAATAGTTAGATTTTCTAATTTTCCTGCCTTCTTTTGTATATGAGACTGAGCAATTTAGAATAAACCAGGTATTTGGTTGCATGAAAAACAGGGAACAAGCAAGTTCTGTAGCACATGTTTAACAGCCATTCTTCATGTGTAATGAATTCTTATACTTCCTTTGAGTAACAAACATTGACAAAAGAGCACTCAAGAAGAGAAACACAATGACAAAAAGAATGCATTATTCAATCTGTTTGATCTGAGTCTAAAGCTTTTACCATAATGAAAAAATAATTCAGAAAGAAAAATCAGTCAGAAAGATAGCAATAGGCTACAGACCTAAATGGGCATAGACTTTAATTTTTTTTTTTTAGTTTAAAAATAGATATCGTAACTTGAAGCCACATCAGTAGGTGACTTGTTACAAGCTGCTTTCAAGGTGAAACTTCTGCAATTAAAGCAGCTTTTTCTTTTCTTTGATACTTCAGGGCTTTCTAAGTATTTTGAGTGTGAACAGGCAGTATTATAGCTTATAGAAACAATTCTATGGTCTCTGCAACTACTGGATTTGTAGGATAATGATAACCTAATGCTGTCCAGGTTTTTTGAGTGTAAACCTCTAGCAGCAGAGGCACGTGTCAAGTTTGTGTGAACATTTTTAGTTTTAGTTGCTGACAGATAGGGGGGAAAAAAAAAGATGATTTCTAAAGAACAACTAAAGTATCTGACCTAGCAGCTTTCCAGTTTACATTCTCTTTCCTGTAAATGTAGACAATGTTTTCAACATGTAACAGAACAGTTCTGGTTTTTAAAGCTGTTGTTTCTTGGCTGTGGCAATTCCTGCTTGCAGGGGAGCTCTAAAAGTTTCAATATATTCTACCTCTCTGCTTCTCAAGGGTGTGGGAAAATGTACACATCTTTAAATTTGGGCCATCCTTCACCCTTGTGGCAGTTTAATCGTGTTACTAGGACTTCACAATGGACACAAATGTATGACTGGACTTAAAAAAAAATGCTTGTGGTTCAGTGCTTGGCAACAATAACACAGCATCTTTTCTGTTTTGATACCTGAAAGCTTTTCTGTCAGAGTAAGATGCTTTATAACTTACAGTCCAGGCTAGAATTACAGTGTTTCAATCAAGTTATAATTGAAGCATAAACCACTGGAAGTTGACATGAAAACAGATTTGATCAGTATTTGGGAGGGGAGTAGACAAGTCTTATCAAATAGCTACAAACAGGAAGCTACTCGCTTTCTCATGACTGTTTAAGTGAGTGAATTACAGTAGCAAACAGTGTTATGACGTGGTTGATGTTCTTATTTTGGTGCTTCTCTAGCTGTCATTTTACTGAAGCTGCTTATCTGAAAAAGTAATTTGTGAAGAAATGAAGAACTGGGACATGATAAAAAACAGTTCAAAATCCATCTTGATGTGTAAATGTACTTAAGTTAATCAGTATTGAGTGATGCCTAGGTTTGACTTGAGGGCGCATTACAAATCTCTTGGTTGGAAAAGCAAAGGTCTTCAAATCTCTGTAAGAGAATGATGAAGTACTGACAGGAGCACTGCTGGAGGCCTGTGGTGGTGAAAGGGTAAGTGTGGTGTGCTCGCTAATAAAGCAAATGAGGTAGAGCTGGTTCCTGATTTTCATGACTTGGTGTGGCACTCTGTAGCAAACCTTGTTGTATGAGAGCTTGTGTCTACAGAGAAGAAATAAACCTGGTTTTCTTCTGTAATTTCTGTACTAGAAAATAACTGTCAGAGACGATTTTGGAGGGCTTAGGCTGTCTTCTGAGAATGGGGCTCTGAAATGCCTCAGCAATGCAAAACCTGTCTCTCTGGGCAATAGCTGGGATGGGTGTGTACATACCTGTACACTGGTGATCTGTGTGGGGGAATACTAAGATGATTTTGCTGATACAGAAAGCCTCAGAAAACTGTCTACAAACGTTTACATGACTGGAAAAAAATGTGTGAAAACACCCCAGATATAATTACATTCTTTAGATAACCCTAGAAGCTGTTCTTCTCTTAATTGCTGTTTTACTATTTGCCTCAATTACGTCCACTGTACAGGTGTTTGTAGAGGCTTGTTGAAAGTGCTTTGAAAATTATTTTTTCTAAATGTTTGCAAAATATATTGGTCAGGAGGCTTGGAGTAAACTGTTATGGCAGAGAAGTTTTGCCAGTAGACTTGTCCCTACTGAGGGTATATTAAAACTGTTTTAATAGATTACTTCTTCAAGAGAGCCAGCATCAAACTGTAAGTGAAACTACTTCTAAGACTGAAGCAGTAAGGACTAGTTTTGCCTTTTGTGTAAAAATTGTTTTCACTAATAACAGATGGTTTAAAAAAATTAAGTTAGAAGTACTTTCACAACATGCTCTAACTCCTTTGGTATCCCATAAAATCCATTTGATTAAGCATAGTATGTGCTGTAGTGCTGCAGCAGTAGTGAACCAACTACATGGAATGAGCTGAGTTGTATGGAGCTGAATTGTGTTCAGGCGAAAGAGTGGAATGCCAGAATGGGAAACTTATTTGAAGCTGATGTTTTGAGAGGGGCACAGTTGTGAAAGGTGACCTAGTAGGCCACAGCAGTTGGGTTCTCTATAAGGCAGGTGCAATGAAGTAGGACTTAACTAGGCGTGATACCATTGACTTTTCTGTGGAGATCTGTAAAGTTTAATGACCTTCATTCTGTTTAGCATTTCAGTAATTGATAATAAGGTACAATCACTGAAGTAGAAAAGTATATTTTAAGCTAGTTATGTACTCTCAAACAATGAGGTTTTGCTCACTTGTTCTTTAGCAAAGGGAGGTGTTTGAGAAAATAGTTTGACAAAAGAAGTTGGAAGGGAAATATTTTATGGAATAACACATTGCAGTTTAGTAACAAAATTATCCTTATTGGAATGTGCTTCAGTTCTTGAAAATCTTTCTGCTTTTAATATGAAGCCTGAAGCATGACAATTATCTTAAAAACTAGGAGGTGTATGTTATCTTTCATAGTTGTTGCTGTTTTTTATACAAAGTTTTAGCAGTGTAATACCAAAAATTTTAATTGAAATAATCAGGTAATATTTACATTTCATTACATACAAATGCTGTACTGTGTTTTGGTTTTATAAGGTCCTTTTTTAAAAAAAAATGGCATATGCAGACTTAACAAAATTCAGGGAAGTAAGAAAGTCATTGTGCTCTTGAGATGTAGAAGAAGGGAATAGAATATCTGAACTCTTGCTGAGTAGCAGCAGTCTTGACCAGATGCTGAAAAATGTGTGCTTGGTACATTCAGAAATGTATCTAAATTAATGTAGTGATTCTAAGAGTGATGTACCTGAATATTGAAATTAAAACTGACTAATGTGCCTTCTTCTTGTAGGGGGTTTTGCTTTTGTCTATGAAGCACAAGATCTTGGAAGTGGCAAGGATTATGCTTTGAAGGTAATATTAATTTACTTCACTGTAGGTTTGTAAGGTCTGTCTTTTTAGCTTGGTATTTTTAGCATGACAATTAGTGCTTGATGTGTGCCACTGAGCAAGTAACTTGAAAAAATCCAGTATATTAGTGGTGTTTGTAGCCCACTGTTTAGAATGATCATTCCAGTTAGAGCCCTGCACTTTGTACTTAGGTAACAATTGACCTTTTAAGTGGTCCCGGTCTTTATTTTTAATTTGGTGTAGAAATTCATGATCCAGTCCAAAACATTTTGTTGTATGGATAGAAGGAATATTTCATAGTTACCTGAAGTGGAGTACAGGTATCTTTTTCACTCATCAGAAGCAGATTTAGCCACCTTCTTACTTTAAGAGTAAATTTCCTTAGTATTAAAATTAATACTCCATACTTTGACTCATTTTTTAGACATTCAGCTTGGTAGTTTAGAGACACTTCTCTGGATTCTTGGTTTCTAGAAGCTTCTGGTAATCAGCTGTAAACAGAAGTTGTATGAGGGGTGGGAGAGGTTGTTTGGCATTATACTACCAGGAGTAACTTTGCCTTTTTCCATTTCATTCCACATCCTACAGTAACAAAACGTGTCACCAAAGCCATCCACTATACATGTTCAAAAGGTCTTTTAGAAGTAGCCCCATTAAAAAATACCAGGTAAAAGGTGAACCATTACTATACTTCCTCTGTTCTGTAAAACTGGTACTTTTGTGGCAAATGCTCAGGCTGATTGTAGTGAAATGCTGATTGCAAATCCAGGTGATACTGGAAACAATAATGATTAATTTTGCTACTGATTATACAAGTACCATTGAAGAAGCTGGGCTACGTAATCTGGAGGAGTTTAGTCTAGAGTGAGTTGAAGGTTGTTGCTGAATGTTTCAAACAGAAGGTGACTCTTTCCCTGTTAGCCCACAGTGCTGCAGCCAGGAGACTCTAGGGCTTTATGTATCAGAACTGTCAGAGTAGTTACTTTTGAGAGTGTCAAAAGTTACAACTGTTCAAAAGTTACAACTTGTTCAATTATCACTAAACCTGAATAGTCTATGCAACTGGAAGACTGGGTATTATTTATGACAGAATGTGAAAATGTCCAATAAGCCAGCCTTCTTTACTGTCCCATTACACTTCATTAGGTTTGTGACTATAGTTTACCCTTCATATTCTGTGAAAAAAATCTATGCACTGTTGCTCTGTAAGTTTTCGTAACTGTATCTTCTCAATTACTTTTTTTTTTGACAGCGATTGTTGTCTAATGAAGAGGAAAAGAACAAAGCCATCATCCAGGAAGTTTGTTTTATGGTATCCTTTTCTGTAACATATTTAACTGCCTGAGATTTCTGGGAAGCAAAAGATTACTGTACAGATTCTTCTTTTTCTTCATGCCATACACTGCCTAAGAGGTTATGGAGACATTGTGGAAGTCTGGGTTCATGGTTATATGAATACATTATTCATATATCTACTCTGGCATCTTGCCAATAATCCAATGTTCTTTGGATGTCTTTTACAGTTCAGAGTCAGTAAAGCAGATGTACAACATGGTGAAGGGTTAATTGTTGCTAACTTTCTGAGATAAGTCTGTGAAATGCAATAAATTCCTGTAGCTCTGAATAGAGATGCATTAAGATCAGATTAATGTGAATTGTGTTGATCCAACTTGCCTTTTTTTAATAGCTTTGTTCTACTTCCAATGTCTTTGCTTTTCTCTCTTCAGACTTGGTGAATGCATCCTGTGTTTGTCTCACATTCAGTGTACGCACAGACAGGCATAATGCAATGTAACTTCCATTGGCAGGAGCTGAGATCACTTACACTGTACTTCCCTTTCCATAGCTTAAAAATGATAGCTCAGATTTTTTAACTGAAAGGTTTTAGCATGAAAAATTATTACTTATGATGAGAGGGTAAATTCCTTGCCCTTTTAGACCACTTGTTTTGAACTCTATTTTAATTACTTAAAATTGAAGCATGGCATACTTAATGCTTACCCTAGATTGCTTTCTCAGTTTTCTTACAGCTGAGGCATGTATTTCCCTTCTTTGCTTAGGGTATTGATTGCAGCTGTTATGCTTTCTGTGGTTTTAAGCTAACACTTCAAACTACTGGGTGCAATGGTATCAGTGAACCTGGGAGTCATCTTCCTTGAATGTGTTTTCTCCAGAAAAAACTTTCAGGTCATCCCAACATTGTCCAGTTTTGCTCTGCAGCATCTATAGGAAAAGAAGAATCAGACACGGGACAGGGAGAGTTTCTTCTGCTTACAGAGCTGTGTAAAGGTAAACTTTATTTCTTTTCCCAGCAGTGCACATTGCTTCTGGCAGCTGTTTTGCACAGGTTGCTTTTTAACTTACAAGCTTAGAATGACTGTAGAAGATAGCATGGCTCAGTGGAGCTAGAGTTCAAACTTATCTTTTATAGGATAAAGAGCATGGTTTTTAGGCTACAGTTTAACCTTGTCTTAAATATGAGGTTAAGTTTTTTTGTGTTTGAGGCTAGTCAGAGAAAGGAAGAGTAGGAGTAGTTCCTTAGAGCACTCTTTCTTTTGTGAATATAGTCAGTATGGACTAGCCATTTTCAGAAAATCTATTCAGTACAACTCAGGACTGTGAATCTTTCTTGACAAGGGTCTATTTGTGTCATGCTTTCAGAATTTACAATGTTCCCCGTGTGCTTATGTGAATTTCTCTCATTTCCTGCAGGACAGCTGGTGGAATTCTTAAAGAAAGTAGAATCCAAAGGACCCATATCTTGTGACACAGTTTTGAAGATCTTTTATCAGACTTGCAGAGCAGTGCAGCATATGCATAAGCAGAAGCCCCCTATTATTCATAGAGACTTAAAGGTATGTTACAATATTTAAATAAAGGCTGAACTTCTGAATAGCAGAGAAGCCTGTTGGGCTTCTTAAGCATAGTGCTTAGATCTGTTGCCTTGCCATAACTGCTAAATGTTAGTGAAGGTCACCACTGAAATGCTTTGCATCTCTTCAGACACCGTCTTTTCCTTGTGCTTGCAGTTAGGAACTGCTTGTACTCTATCCAAAACAAGCTGGCAGAAAAGCAGTGTATCATGTTTTTTGCTGATTGAGTTACCCTGAGTATTTTGTATTTGGTAAAATAGTTAAAACTAGTGAACCGCAGTTCTGGTTGAGTAGATGTCTTAATGGAAGAGTTAAAGCTTTGAAGGGGAAGAACGTTGTATTATCTGTGAAGGATTGCATTGTCATTAGGAATGTGTAGTAAGCTGTTAGTTTTAGAACTGGTAACTTGCATTGTGTATCAGTACTTGTTTTTAATTTGAATTGTAAAATTTGGTAGGCATTATTCATGTTAGACTTTGTTTCTTAGTAGTGTTTGTTTTATTAGCCTTTATCTGGGATCTGTAGGGTTATGCTGTAGAAAGTGTTATACCTTTAGGAACTTAGGAGATTTGAAAGGACTTACCCGAGTTTGAGTTTTGTATTTTGAAGATGGGGTTCACCTTTACCTGTTCAATATACTTTAGATGAAGAAGCCCTAATCATCAGTGAGGTTCTACTGTACTATGAATATATTTGAATTTTCATTAACATAAAAAAAATAAGGTAGAGATTTTTACTCTTGGAATAGTGTTTAAATTTCACATGTCTGTATCCAGCCTGATGTGATTTCATTTGAATATAATAACAGGAAATCGGTTCCTCCTTAAGTAAGCATGTACTCAGTTACTTTGGGGAAAGGAAAATAAGACCACTTTTCTAGAAGTAAATGTGTTACTTATTTTCAACACTTGTGATGAAAGTTTTGATGTTACCTATTAGTATAGCACATAAATATAAACCTAGATTTGGTGACAGAGCTTTTTTATTTGCTGTATACCAATGAACAGGCTTTCAGGTCATGAAGTCGTGTCAAAGACATGTTAACCATTCCTCACTGAAATTTCTGTATGTCAGCCCCTAGCTTTTGTAGAAAAGGTCCATCTCTCTTCTGAAAAAAAAAAAAGGTAAAAAAAACCTATTTACAAATAAATATACAATTTCTTTCATAACCAGCTGCATAGACATTGAGCTAATGCTGTAATTCAGAATGTTTTTTTCTTGTCAAGGAATGTACCTTCCTGACAGAGATAAAACATGGGAAAAGACAGGAATTTGGTTTTGTGCTGATCCCGTGCTGCTGAAGCTGCAAAACAAGTTTAAATGATTGTTCTGCTGCAGGAGGCAGAGGCCTTACTACAGTCAGGAGCCAAATAGGGATCATTTAACTGCACTACCTCTTTTAGCAGTCTAAACTAAGATCAGCTTAAGGTGAACTACACAGCATAGAAAACCGTTAAGTCAGAGTTTGGAACCAATTAACTTTGACACCTTTTCCTAACTTTATATAGAGGTACAAATTTTATTTTTCAGTCCTTTCATGATTATGACTTCAAGTACATCTGCCCAATACTTTTATAATTTCCTTAAGTTTCTTGCACATTTCAATAAACAGTACAGGACAGTTGGAATTTATGAAGGAGAAAAAGGCAGGATAATGGATGATGAACTCTTCAAGGCAGCATGTGGTCCTCAAATAGTTGTTTTTTGTCTCTGCAGAGGGTCACAGTTGCCTCTTGATGGGTGTCTTCTAGCAGTCTGCTTCTCTACTAGTACCTTCCTGTTTTCTGTCTGTAGCAGTCCTAACCTCCGTTCCACTGCGTTAAGCTAGCAGTGTTCAGTTTTGTGCCTGAAAACATTTGGATTCTAAGACACTGCTTCTAAAGTTCTCATCTGAAAAACTGGCTTTTTCTTAGGCTCTAATGAAATTACCTTTTTTTCCCCCCGGGTTTATTTCTTGCTCTCCTGAATATTTCCTGCTCCTGGTGTGCTTGGTGCTTCCTTTTGAAACTTGGCTATGTTGCAGCCATAGAAAATGACAGTACTCTCTGAAATCTTTGTTCTCCTGTAAGCAATATTTTTGGCTAAAGTGATTAATTTTTAAATGTATGCACAAGTGAAAAAAATGAATACAGGGCAAAAAAGAGCGCTTTTAAAAATCTGTTATTCTACATCTTTTTGAAGGTGGAAAACTTGCTTATCAGTAATCAGGGAACAATAAAACTTTGTGACTTCGGTAGTGCTACAACTATAGCTTACTATCCTGACTACAACTGGTCTGCACAGAAGAGAGCACTGGTTGAAGAAGAGGTGAGACTATTTTAATGTGATTTAATTTAATATCAACAGTGGATTAATTTAGCTATTACTGTTAATCTAGTATTAATTCATGAGGCACCGCTAAGACAACTGAAGATGTTTTCAGTTAGTGTTATTTATAAAGTTTTGGTTTTATATTTGTTTTGCCAAAGTTCAAAAGCTTTCTGCAGTTATTATCATAGCTTGTGTTCTGTAGCTACATATAGAAACACTGCTTCAGCATGGTCAGTGTCCATTCTGCAATCTGCTGTGAGAATAGAAGTGTTTACTAAGGTTTCTTCTAATTGCACTCTTGACAAGAAGTTGATTGTGCCACACTGATTCCCATCTTCCTTCCAGTCTGTTTTTCTCAGTTGTGTGATATGTCAGTGAGAGGGAAGTCTGCTCAGCAGAATAGGAATGGGCAGTATTGCTGTGCCTTGGACTACAGTAACCCAATCCAGCATGCAGTCTACTTTGGCATTTGCTCTTAGTTTAGAGTTGCAAGTAATTCTAGTAAATTTAATGTGGTACATCAGTGGGAGAAATACATTGAAGTTTATGTATACAACTTCTGACATCACAAGTCCCTGTTTTGCAGTCTGGTATTCTTGGAAAGAATATTCTTTTCACTGATGAAATTATGATGTCATACTACTGTCTTGTATAGTCTATGCAAAAAGGTAATAGAAAAGGTCTTTTCAGGTATTCTTATGACCAGAGTTTCATTTTGAATGTTATTTGGATGTACTGTTATCAAGTGTGCTGATAAAGTAAGAGAGAATTCACTTATTATCTTATTCTTTATTTTTGGTATGTTTTCCTGTCCATTTTTGCCTCATGTAGAACAGTCACTTTATGTGCTTTGCTACTTGGGAGGACTCTTGACTATCACAGTCAGTTATTTGAGTACTCCTGTCTTCATGTGACCTTATGTCAAAGCTGTTGTGACTATTACAGGATTCAATTGATGGTTTTTTCCTTGACAAGTGTTTCTGAAATTATTTTTAAAATGGACATATTATCCATTATACATGGAGAGCTGTTTCCTTGGTTGAATGCTGTTAAAGCTCGTTGTTCAGGATTGTTTCAATAAATTGTCTTTTCCAGATCACAAGGAATACAACACCAATGTACAGGACACCCGAAATGATAGACTTGTATTCAAATTTTCCAATTGGTGAAAAGCAGGATATTTGGGTAAGAAGTATTTTTTTTTTTTTAACCTTACTGGATCATAGTTGCTCATGTCATAGTGAAACTGCTTTTGCCGGCTTTGTGTTGGCTTTTTGATTAAATAACTAAAGTACCAAAATAAATATAAGATGCTGTCTTATACATTAAAATGAACTTAAATATTATGGACTCTGTATCTAAATGTTAAAAGAATGAGATGTACTGTTCAAAGTTTTCTCCCAGACCAAGCTTGACTTCCATTTGAGAGGCAATGCCTAACTTCTCTAACATTCAGTAGAGTTGTTGCCTAGTGAAGCTTCTCACCATAAATCCAGAATACCTGGAATCCTTAGATTCAAATTCTTGCCTTTCATGCACTGCTATGCATGTAATCCTGGGACAGCCTTTTTTCTGAGTTCAGAATGGTTTTGTTGAGGTATGGCGTGTAGCTAAAATACTGACAGATATCAAGGATAAGAACAATGCAGACATCATTCTTGCTTTGTGTAGAAAGGATAATAAGCTGTTCACACTTACTAAAAAATCTGTAGTGAGAATTAGAAGCGAACATTAAATCCTCAGCTGTACCTTTTCCAGCTGCATAATGTTCCAGTATGAAGGTACTCCCCAGTAGTGTAATGCTTAGCTACTTAGTTTATGGGATACTTTTTACAGAGGCAGGTGTCAGCGCTGTTCATTTCTTACCTGTATCAGCAGTGTGTCAAAAGACAAATTGAGAAAATGTAATGCTGGTGCTTTAGAAGTTTTTATATGGAATCTTGGAACTTTGTTCAGTTTATTAAATTAATTGCAAGATATTGTAGAAACTCTTGTTCAGTCTCTACAACTGTTGATGATATTCTTGTGGCATGTGAAGGAGCACCAAGTAGAACACGTTTTTTTTATCACTTGGTCTCTTCACGTGCATTAAATTGAGTCAGCCTGAGCCAGGATTACAGGACCACTAGGTTGGAAGAGACCTTCAGGATCATTAAGTCCAGCCCATCCCCTAACACCTCAACTAAACCATGGCACTGAGTGCCACATTCAATCTTTTTTAAACACATCCAGGGATGGTGACTCCATCACTTCCCTGGGTGGACCATTCCAGTACTTAATCATTCTTTCTGTAAAAAACTTTTTCCTAAAAATCAACTTATATTTTCCTTGGTGCGGCTTAAGACTGTGTCCTCTCATTCTGTCAGTTGCTGCCTGGGGCAAGAGACCAACCCCCGCCTGACTACCTACCTTTCAGGGAGTTGTAGAGAGTGATAAGGTCACCTCTGAATCTCCTTTTTTCCAGGCTGCACAACCCCAGCTCCCTCAGTCATTCCTCACAGGGCTTGTGTTCCAAGCCCCTCGTTCCAGCCTCGTTGCCTCCTCTGGATGTGCTCAAGCATCTCAACATTCTCGCTAAACTGAGGGCCCCAGAACTGGACACTGTACTTGAGGTGTGGCCTCACCAGTGCTGAGTACAGAGGAAGAATGATCTCCCTGCTCCTGCTGGCCACACTATGCCTGATCCAGGCCAGGGGCCAGTGGCCTTCTTGGCCACCAGGGCACACTGCTGGCTCATGTTCAGCCGGCTGTCGACCAGTACCCCCAGATCCCTTTCTGCCTGGGCACTGTCCAGCCACACCTTCCATAGCCTATAACACTGCAGGGGGTTATTGCAGACAAAATGCAGGACTCGGCACTTGGACTTATTAAACTTCATCCTATTGTACCCTGCCCATCCATCCAATCAGTCCAGGTCTCTCTGCAGAGCCCTCCTACCTTCTGACAGATGGGCATTGTCCCCCAGCTCAGTGTTGTTTGAAAATTTACTAATGAAGGACTCAATACCCTCATCCATGTCATCAATAAAAATATTGAACAGGACAGGCCCCAGCACAGGTCCCTGATGAGCACCATTGGTGACTGATCCCCAGCTGGATGCAGCACCGTTCACCTCCACTCTCTGGGCCTGGCCATCCAGCC
>PYHW01010675.1:378840-442212 GCA_013186435.1 Turdus rufiventris
GGAAAACTGGATTTCTCCACATCACCACTGGACCTCTGGAGGGAAACTGCACCTTCTACAGGAGCACTGCTCCAACTGAATCACATCTCTCACTGCAAGAGGACTGCAGTCATCATTTAATCAAACTGCTACCACCACCCTGCCTGACAGGGTGTCAGGTTGTACTCTGACTTTGTCAGGGTTTGGAATTTGTTTCTTTGTAGTACTGTATTTCTGTTTAAATTTCCCTAGTAAAAACTGTTATTCCTAATTCCCGTATTTTTGCCTGAAAGCCCCTTGATTTCAAAATTATAATAATTTGGAGGGAGGGGGTTTACATTCTCCATTTTAAAGAGAGGCTCCTGCCTTTCTTAGCAGACACTTTTCCTCCAAACTAAAACAGCAACTTCCTGTTCTTTGTCCATATATAAGCCGCACCTGATTATAAGCCGCACTTCAGGTTCAGACCAAAATTTTAGTCAAAATGGTGTGGCTTATAATGGTGAAATTACTGTAATTTTGCTGTGGTGTAATACCTGTGTCATCCTGCAGCTGTACTGTAGAACTTTAGTGTCCTGCTTGTTGCCTGAAGCTAGTCAGGGGAAAAATAGCAATATTTTCATTTGTTCCAAATTATCCCATCCCTTCCTTATTCCCTCAATCCCCAAACACTATCTCAACCTTCCAAAAACCCCACTTTCCCCTTAAGGAAGGTTTAAATTAGTTGCTGGTAAAGACGCATTAGCAGGTCAAAAAGTTACTCCTAGTTATTTTTGATTGCTTTGTGGTTCTGCTTTTTTTGTACCTTCTGGCACGTAAGTGCTTAGGAGGATCCAGGCAACCTCTATAGAGGGACTGTGCAGCTCTGGGACAACGTCTTGGGAATGATGAGCACTTGCTACAGTAGCAGTGCTGATGCTGTGTGAATGATGTTGGCTTTGAGGAGTTGCCTTGCTGCCACTGAAATTGCCTTCCAGCCAAATTGACGGTTGGTGTTAAAAACAGCCAAAATTTATCACAGTGCAATCATTAGTTGCAGGTAAAACAGAAAATTAAAAGCATTCTCCAGCAATTGAAGCAAAAATCAAATGCTAGTGGCCTCCCTGTTTCCTGTGTGTTCAGCTGATTTCCGTGGTGCTTTTCTCTGCTGTGTGGCTGTGGGTGCTCTCTCCTGATGTGCAGAGTATTTTGGACTGTGCAGGGAGCAGTTTTGTTCCTCTAACTGAGTGATGATCTGCTTTGTAAGCAAGCATTTTGTGAAAGAGTAGATTGTATTTTCTGTGCTGCCCAGCTGGATTAGTTAATGTGGACTGTGTGGTGCTTCCATGTACACGTTGCAGAGAGTTTTTTCCCACCGCCTGACAAAAATGTGCAAGAATACGCAGAATTAACGTAGGTACTTTAATTCTGGTCCTGGTCTGAGATACTAAGTGTTTTGGAGTAACTAAATCTCTACACTTCAGAGGCTTTAATAACTTTCAGACCTTAGAAGCTGTTCTTGGGATAAATTGACAGCTAAGGGCATGTGGAGATGGTGCACACAGAGGAGTGGAGGCAGTGGGCAATTTTCTGAGGTAACATCTTGAATGGATTGCTTCATCTGTGAGTGCTATAAAAGTCCATATGCTTCAGCAGCCATCTGTGCTGGGGTTCAGAAGAAACTTTGAGAAGGAATTTTCCAACTCATTGTGCCAACAGTTAAGCGGCGGCATTGGATGTTTTATTATCAAATTTTTATGGGTGAAATGGAACATATTTCTGTTATGATAGTATAATTCTGTCAGCGTATTTCATATCTTAATTTATTTGAAAAAATATGTATCAATTTATATTTACTTTAGTAACATATTCAGTTATCCTAGCTAATCCCTAATACCTAGGTTATTCAGACATTAGAATTCAAAACTCGCTTCTGTCTTACTTGTTGTATTCTCAGGTTACAAAAATCTCAGGTTGGACTCACAAAGGAACATCGAAGTTCCCAGGACGTGGTAGTCCAGGTTTTGTGATTTTTGAGGCTTGAATGAACTAGTCTGAAAATTGTCTTAAATTTTATTTGTTCCAAGAGTTGAATAGCTATCGAACCATAGGGAATAAAGAGACTGTCATTTTGGGGTTATTTTCTTCTAACCTTTACCAGAAGATGCATTTTAGAGAGATTGTTGTGTCTCCCTAGTGTCATTTAACCAATTAAATGTGTAAGCTTAACACTCAAATAATCACATAGCTTTTGTATTGCATAATAATGTATCTAAATTAGACCAAATTCTGTTTTGATAAATAAAATGTGTCTCCTTGCAGCACAGGATGGAGATATGAAATAAAACTTTTGAACTTTTTTTTGAAAGAATAATTGTGTTCTTGGACCTGTTCGGTGTGGCAAGAACGACTCATTTTTGTATGCTTTGAAATTCACAAAATGGATTTTTTATAATAAATTCTAAATGATTTTTTAAAAAAAGACAGGAATAGTTTTCCCAAGTAACAAGTGATAGGACAAGAGGATATAGCCTCAAGTTGCACAAGGGGATGCTTAGGTTGGATGTTAGGAAATATTTCTTCACTGTAAGGGTTATTGGGCATTGGAAGAGGCTGTCCAGGGCAGTGGTTGAGTTACCATCCCTGAAGGTATTTACAAGATATGTAGATATGGTACTGATGGACATGGTTTCATGGTGCTTTACTTGGCAGGGCTGAACATTTGAACTTGAGGGTCGTAAAGGTCTTTTCCAGCCTAAAGGTCCCCATGATTCTATGCAGTATTTCTGTTTGTCTCTGTAGGCTCTGGGCTGTATCCTGTACTTGCTGTGCTTTAGACAGCACCCATTTGAAGATGGAGCTAAACTTCGCATAGTCAATGGGAAATACATCATCCCACAAAATGACACCCGCTATTCTGTGTTTCATGATCTCATTCGTAAGTATACAGTGTTATTTTATTCAGTGTCTTAGTGGATGTAGGTTGTTATTGACAGTTGTTTTACTGATAGTTAAATGTTGTGATGGTGAAAAAGGTAAACTGCAGCAACTTAGTTTATTAATAATCCATTGTTAAAAAACTATTAAATTTATGTGAAAGTGGCTTTTTTAGTTCTGCTAAGTGTCTTGTGTAGTATCTGAATTAGTCATTGGAACAAATAGCATTTTGATTTCTTTGAACTTGCTTAAAAAATAATATTTACTTTGGTTTCAGGTAGATTACTGGTAATGCTAATTACTGTTTCAGAAATGTATCCTGCTCCAACAGTACACGCACTCCAACACAATGGTGCCTCTGATGTTCATTATTAACAGATCCCAAGGTGTATTCTTTGAAGTATTATTGACCCTATGTAGTGTTGTTTTTTTCTCATGGATACTATTATGAGAATTATATTTAGATACTGATTTAGCAGTTTTTCCACTCTTTTTATGTGTTTGCTTATTGCACTGAATGTATTGCAGAAATTTTTTGTGAGCTGGGAGAAAAGCTCTGAAGGATTTGTTACATTGTCTGAATCTCGTCTTTTTGTAGGCTCCACTTTGAAAGTGAACCCAGACGAGAGGTTGTCAATCACTGAAGTTGTAAATCAACTGCAGGAGATCGCAGCAGCTAGGAATGTCAATCCTAAATCCCCCATCACCGAGGTAAATATGTCTCATAAGGAGTATTATTGATTAGGCCTCCTTTTTGACCTCTGCCGTGTATGTGCATTTAGTAAAAGATTTCAGAGCAGGTCGCCTGTTCCTTAGTGTTTTGAAAGTTTTGCACTAATTTATTTTGAACTTCAATTGAATCGATCAGTATCATTCAAAGGATCTCTGAATATATGCTCTTTAAAACACAGGGACCTTAAAAGAAATAAAATATTTCTTACTGCTTTTTTGAAAATCTTTTCATTCTCTTGGTTTATTCTTCAGTATGCTATCACTGTTTGACATGCTATGTTTTATCATAATTAACTTGTACAGTGAAGTTTCCTATATGGAGGCTCTGCTCTCACTAACTTGAAACCCACTTGGGCATTTCCTGTTCAGTGCTTAGTTGGCACTATATTGCAGGTGAGTCAGTTAGTGTATCTTAACTTTCTGGCTTTGTCCTAAGATTCAGTTTGCTTGTTCTTACCAAGTAGCAGTGATTTGCCAAGCATAGTAAGATGGCTAAATTAGCAAGAAAATTCTCATCTGGAATCTCATTTCATCTTCAGCTCTTGGAACAAAATGGGGGCTATGGAAACAATGCTCAGCCTCGGACATCCGTGACCTCTGTTTCACAGAGCTCCAAACCTGCAGGGCAGCTCAACAATTTGTACAATGCAGGTATGTTCAAAAAGAGATGTCATTTTAGTATAAAGACAATTACATATCTTCCATGGAGGAATAAAATAATTTGGGGGTTTTAGATATTTTGCACTAGTACTAGATATTTGGCATTTATATCCTTCCTCCTTGTGGTTTTTTTTTGGCAAGGTTTGGCTTTAGGTTGATACATGCAAATGTGAATTTCTCAAGTTCATTGCTGTGCAAGATAAAAATTTTGTTTCCTATGGAAAATAATTTAAAGTGCACTATTGACTGGTAGAGGCAGTAGTGTTTACTTAAGTGAACTAAACCTTAATGAAAGTGTGCATATGAGAAACAGTCATGGTCTAACAGATAAGAGCAGTAGAGGAAGAGTCATTGAGTTATGAAAAACAGGTGAAAATAGCTTTATTTTAAACCCCAAAATTTTTCGATTCAATGAGGCAATGATATTTGAAAGTGCATTGTCTAAAAAGGAGCATTTAATAGGAGATTAAATTTGAACTATTAAAAATTCTTGGGTGTTGTATTTTAATTGGAACATTGTTACCTTGTGGCAGAAGGTACTGACATCAGGACATAGCCTGAGTTTGTGTTCAACTCTGAATCTCTGAGGTAAAAAAAGGGAGAGTTGCCTTTGCTTTTCCAGAGGAGCTATTTAACAATCAGGTGTGTTCCAACATAGATAGCAGCTATTTGTGGTGTGTTGTTTTCAAATGGGCTTCATGTTTGGCAGATGAGAGAGCTTAATAAAGAAATGCAGAAGCAGTTGTAGGGATTCTGGCTATGAACCATGGTAGTTCAGTAATGCTCAGAAGTCGCTGACTCTTCATATGTGTTTATTTCTGAGTGCAAAAAGCCTGTATGAGGAAGAAATAATTCCATAAGTATTTGGGTCCACTTTTCTCTCCTGCCCAAAAGGACTTTTGACCCCCCATGATATTCTGAAGTACATCTAACAGTGATAATAATCTAAAGCTATTTAGTTTTTCACTTCCAAAAGAGCCATGTCTGACAGCCTCAAAGGGAAAAGGCAGCAGTCTAAATTCAGTCTGGTGGCTATCCAGTTAGCCCTTCCAGGAACAGCTGTAGCTGGTACTGCCTTGAGCCCAGCTAATTATGGGAGCATCATCCAGGAGAGGGTTGCACCATGGGACATCAGTGGTGAGGAGGAGGAGTTGGGGTTCCATCTGACAGAAACAGTGTTGGATTAGCAGAACTAAATGGAAGAAATAAAAACAAAATGGCACATTAAAACCTGACATAGTCTATAGAAATGGATAGTCCAGAGTATATTCAGTTGAAAATACTTGATATAGTAAAGAAAATAAGCTTGATAGGCTTATTTACATCTAGTTTTTTGCTATTCTTTCTGCACCCATATTAACTACTATATCTGAATATGGAGCACTTCAGTTAGTATAGAAGAGATCAAGAGGCTATTTCATATTGTATTCAGTTTTCCTTCCAGCTTGATATTTCTTGCTTGGTATTAATTATGATGAACTGTCAATGAGACAAGGGATATTAGTTTTCCAGGGGAAATATTAAAATTGGCTGACATTTATTGCACTAATAATATGTGTATATCAATTTCTGTGGAAGAATCCAGTATCCTAATACAATTATAATCAAAAGTCTATCTGGTCATCTGTTTTGTGCAAGAATGCCTACTGTCTATTGTATACAATCATATTAATAGGGATATTGTGCTGTGATGTTGTGCTATCTGGGATGTTGTGCTTAAAATTTAAGCTTAACTATGCCAGCTTCTTCTGAAGTCCTGCATTAAAATCTGTCTACTGGAGATGCTTAAGTAGATCTGCTAATGATAAGCTGCACTGTAGAAACTGGTGCTAAAAGGCGATGTTTTGCTGCATTGACACTGTGAAACATATTCCTTACTTTGAGAATTTTTTACCTTGTTTTTTCATAAATACAGACAGCAAATTAATGTTTTAAGTATATCACTAGTACTTCCTGACTGCAGGAAGTACTGTTTTTTTGCATAGGTCATACTTAAGGAGAACTTCTTTGGAACTGTGAGCCTTACAGCAAGGCATAGCTTTTATGTGCATTCACTTCCTTCTGGCTTTATAGGCAACATACTTTAAGTCATATCCTGGAATGGGCTCCATAATAAAGTACAATTATTTTTATTCAACTACTCTAGGCCTGACCGTTGCGGAATGTGACCAGACTTATGGAGGGTTCTTTGATATTCTGAGGGGTGGAACAGAGCGATTTTTCACTAATATTAAGGATACATCTTCTAAAGTTATCCAGTCTGTGGCCAAGTGAGTAAAAAAAAAAAAAAATTTAAACAATTGTGCTGATAAGAGTTCTAAATGAAGGCGCAGGAGTTTACTCCAGAAATGATATTTGTCCCAAGTTTGAGCTGTAATAGTTGATAGCAACCCCTCTGAGATTTTATGTATGGTATTAATGCAAAAGTTACTTCAACAGTCATATACTAGAATTGAAAATGTTGCAGTAACAGCCTGTCTGTAAGTACTGCTTACCCTACTGTATTTTACATACTGAAAACTTCTGAGATGAGAAGGTGGGAGCTGGAATAGCATGGAGAATTGAATTATTAGATAGGGCCTTCATGAGTAAGAGAGGAATTAAAAAGATGGAGTGGTGAAAGGTGCTAATCAAGGGAATTGATGTGAAGAGGGGAAGAAACCTGCAGGGAAATAAGGTCTTCAGTTTCCAGGTGGAATCCTATTGCCTCCAAGGCAGCGTGAGAGGAGCTGCACTGTTAGTCTCCTTTGCCCTGTATGGCATGTATGAATACTCTCATGTTTAAACATGTATGTTTTCAGATTCGTATTGTGTGATTTTTTTTTTCTAATCAGGTTTTCAGTCCCATTTCAAATATTTCTAATACTTACTTATGATCAATATTAATCAGTCTGTACAAATTATACATTTTTAGATAATAATAAAATTCTATGCACTATTAAAGGTTTTTCTTAGTTCTAATAAGAGCAGGTAAGTCACTACTGAATACTGTGTCTGAACTAGAGCCTCCAAAAGAATATTGAACTTTATCTGTGAACTGTAACTCTTTCTCACTGTAGGCTTAGTTCTAATAAGAGTAGGTAAGTCACTAACTGAATACTGTTTCTGAACTAGAGCCTCCAAAAGAATACTCTTACACTTAGCCTGTTTAAACTGCCAGATATGGCTTAGAAAGGCCATGTCCTCTATTTTTTAAAGATTGCAAAAGCTGCACTGCTTTGGTTTGTCCTTAAGTTTTCTATAGAAGTAACTGAGATAGTGGCATTAAACCTTTCTCCCTGGGAAAACATAGGACAGGGAGGTGTAAAAGGGGAACAAACTGTTGCATAATGAAAAGCAGTTTTGACAAAATTACAAGCCCTACTTTCCCATGGCAGTGTGTTAGATCTTACTATGTTTTTATTGTACTGCATGCATCTAAAGTACTCCTACACTTCACTTTCTTATTCTCTTTACTCCATGTGACTTTCTGGGTGCATCTCCATCATTTAGTTATATTTGAAGCAGTTTTCTCTTCTGCTCTTGCATGTGGTTTCTTCCTTAAAGGCTACTGGAAATTTAATTACTTTTAAAATTTTCATCTTATGTGTTTTTTCTCTTTTCTAGTGATGGATTAGGACTGCCTAAATTGTCTTTTTAATGGGTGGCTTGTGCGGTGCCTACACCTTATTTTTATTTCTCTTACCTTACAGATGTGTGTAGCTTTTTGCTTTATGTGATTTCCTTTGCTTCCATAGTAAATGTAGTGGGCAAGGAATAAACAGTAACTGTACATCCAACCACATCTGCAGAGCTCATCTAGCAACTTCTGAAGTACTGGACAGTGAGTACTTGCTGTCTGAAAAGATTCTGTTCAGTTCTCATGCTCTTCTCTACAGCTATTTGTTTAGATTATACTGACTGTCCAAAATAAGTCTTGCATCTGTCTTATTGTTGACACTTACTATGCTTCTTCTCAATTGCTAGTTAGTGTTCTGTTGCTGAACAAAACAGTTTAGTGCATGGCTTGTGGAACTTACTAAATACTAGTCAATGGAAAACTCACTACTTTTACCTGGTTTGAATTACAGTAAGTCATATATGGATGTTTACTAGAATTGAGTATCTTGAAAATGTGGTTGTTTGACCTCATACTGGTTTATAGCTTTTATGGGTAGGTATATTGTCATATCCAAAGAAGATCAATTAGCCTGAGACCTTTTTAAGCTACTGAGGAATACACATTTGCATGGACTGTGGTGGATTGTCAGAGGATTGTCAGATAGTGTATGTTATGTCCCAAGATTCATCACGAGAAGATCAGTCTTTCTCAGATGTTTTGGCCTTGGTTGGTTGAAATAAGGGGGTTTTGTTGACTCTTGACCATCATCTGTGACACGATATTGTGAAACTGTCAATTTTTTGTTAAAGTTTTGCACTATCATAAGCAAATCTTGGTTTTGTGGAGCACCCTCTGTCTCCAGAGAACTGTGTTTTTCTTTTCTTGTATTATCTAAGTGGATTTAGTCATTGGGCTGAGAAGTGGGGGAAAAAAAAGAGGGACTGCTCCAGGCATGCAATTCTGCTAGTGAGAATAAGTAACTTTAATGCTTATTTTCCAGTGTCTGAAAGACAAACTCTCTCCATTTTTAATTTACCAATGTTATTTAGCAGCCCTGACTTGTCTAGTTTTCATTCTTTGGATTGCCTTTATTTTGAATCCTTACTGTATTTGACAGTCTAGTGAAATGGCAAAACATGAATTAACATGACCAGACTGTTCTGTAGGGCCTAAAGTAGGCTTAGTTCCTTTAGTATTTAAAGTTACTAGCATTTAGCATTGACTGTTCTGCTGAGAGTTCCACCACTGAGCTTATGCATTCTTAAACTGTGTTTTAATCAAGCTGAATTGTTAGTTCTTTATTTGCATCTACTGTAGGGCATGTTGTATGTCTGTCATGTTCATTCTCTGTCTTCACAAACTTATGTTGCGGATATAGCTGATAGAGTCGGCGATGTGAGAATACCTCTTCTGCTGTTGCATCTTTGACTGCCTTTCCAAAACTCCTCAACCAACATAAGAAGCACACATTCTGGAAAAATTAAAATGTCTCTTCCTTGTCATGCGTTTTCCTCACCCCACTTAAGCACTTTCCATGTTGGAGTCTATTATTTCATTAGGTAGGCTCTCTCCTTCCTACTTATCATTGCTTTTCTGAATTACAGAGTTACTTCCTTTGCCTGCAGACAGACTTCTATTTCACTGAATCCAAACTACAGTGTACGATTTAAGTATTTTGTTGTTGTGACAAACAAACTATGTTTTTATTTTCTGTAACTACCTTTAGCTTGATTCGGATTTTAGTCTCTTGTTAGTCCTAATAAATTATAAAGTCTGAAAACTGAAATACACATTACAGGCTGCTAGGAACAGGAGAGTTAATGAGGACCATCTTTATTGTGCCCCAGGCCACCTCAGTTATATGTGTCATAGCCTCTGTTGCAGGTTCAGGTCAGGCAGATGCAGCAGCTTATAGTTACATGAGAGAGGACAAAGAGCAGCCGAGATTTAGCCCTCTTGTTACAAATTGACTTAATAGCAAATGGCAGGGTGGAGATGGAGAAGATATGCGTTGCTTTGTGAAGTAGCACCATCTGCACAGACAGTAGCTTGGATCCAGCAGATGTGTCCATGTGTGCCTGGAAGCTTACCTGCAGCTGCACAGCCACAGCGTTTCTGTCAAGCTCATCAGTTTCTTGTTTGTGGAGCTTCTGTGCCCTTGACCAGTTTTCGTGCTTACTGAGGTCTGCATCCATACAGGTTACAAATGCCCTGACAAAAAACATAGCTAAATGTTTTAAGGGTTGGATCTTCACTGGTATTGAAAGCAGCAAGCAAAACTTGTGATCAGTCTTCCTTTGCTTTGTCAGAACAGTTTCTTTTGCTGAAGAGATTACAATATAGTAATCTAGGAAAAATTATCTGGCTTTATGTTTGCTTTCTTTGCTTTTAATTTTGTTTCTTTACTATTTTATTTCATGGATCTTTGCATTGTACTAGGTAGTTGCACGATTAATTCACTTTTATGAAGCAAAACCAAGTGGGAACAGAGAGATATGAATTTTAGTGCTGTTTTTCTTCCTGACTTTTAAAAAATAAATTGGAAAAAATGATGGATGGATTTTTTTTTCTAATGCTGTAAATGTAGAGATGTCTGGAGGAAGACTGCGCAGTTCTAGAGCACTATTTAAGTTAAGGGTGTAATTTAACAATTTGCTCACATTGTAACTGTGCTGGTTAGTGTGTCATTCTTTGTTCTTTATCATCTTCAGTTGTTAGTAAACAGGAAGTATTGCCATAAAATTTTGTTCTAGTTTATTTTGTGAGTTTAGTTGCTAATTTTAGTTTCATTGTTTTTAATTCACTGAAATGGTCTTTTGTTTAATATTACTTACAGTCTTTAGGTGCATCTAGTCTCTGGCAAGGATGATAATGCCAACCATTTACACAGTGAGAAGTTTTTAACATGCAGTTAGGACTTCTTATTTTTGCTTTGATATTTATTCTGCAAATCAGAATTCTTGTCTTATTTGCTTCATTTCATAGAGTCAAACAGTAGTTTGGATTGGAAGCAGCATCTAATTCTAACCCTTGAGCAGCAGGCGGGGACACCTTCAACTAGACCAGACTAATACCGATCTGGTCTCTTTCAGTTTGAAGCCACTCCTTCATATTCTGTCATTACATGCCTTTGCAAAAAGTCCCTCTCTAGCTTTCTTATAGGCAGGCCCCCATTAGATATTGTAAGGAAATAACCCTGTATCTCTATACAGAGACTAGACTAGTCTAGTCCTGTCCCACAATGAAGTAGTCCCAGTAGTTTTGAAGAAGCCTGGTATAATCAAAAAAGTGACTGAATGCTGGTGCTGCTGGTACTTTTTTGTTGAGCTTAATTAGACCCTTGAGAGCATGTGGAGTTTCCCATGTTGGATCACAGGCAGGCTGAAAACACTTTATGTATCTCTATGTTTGCATGCTTTTCTTCTCTTACCACCTGTCAATAAAACTACTGTCTAAATGAAATTCTTGCTGTTAAGGATATGAAAGGAAAGACCTTATTTGTGATTTTTACTTGGAGAGTTTTATCTTGAAATGCATAGAATGCTTAAACAATGAGAAGAATACATGATTTTTTCAACTTCTTAGTATTTAAAGAAATGGTAACCCAAAGTTAAAACACTGCTGAAAACAGAGTACCTTGTGTTAAGGTCTCACTTCTGAAATAGGTGTGAAATCTTCAGAATAAAGTTCAATGAATTCAAAGACATGGTTTACATGTTCTGGAGGCTTGTGTTGATTTTACAGTTAAGAAGCTTTATTTTAATTAAGACTGCAGAAATTCTGAAGCTTTTTTCAGTGTAATAGTCACATACTTGGCATACTCCTGCAAAATCTGAAGCCTAAGTTGACCATGTTGGGCTATGCTGTTGACTACTAAACTGCACTCCTGTATCTATGTGTGTATGGTGAGATCCATGCTCCTAATGTTGCTTTTTAATTTAGACAAATATAAGAGCCAAAGCTGAGTTGAGTGGTGTTGGTAGTAAGAAGTCAGTGTCTGAAAGTCTTCCCAAGGGAATGGGTGTGAGTACTGTTGTTTTTTTTCTCTTAATAGTTTTGGGCCAATGTTACAAGTTGCTGCTTAACTTAGGTGTTATGGTATTGAAGGGATAATGGTTCTATGTTATACAGCTGTCATATTAGTTGATCCCTTGTCTTAATACCAAAAAAACCTGGTATTAGAATGATACATGTTTTCCTGCTAGAAGCTGCTGAATGTAACCAATAAATAGCATTTTACGCTTCTCATCTCTATAAAGGACAACAGTCATCACAGATTTTAATAAACAATTGTTATTAGCTCTGAATGTTAATTTCTGCCTTAATTCGTTTGGCTGCAACAGAAATACCACCTAATACATGATGAAGGTACATAAAATTTTGAATTTTCACCCTCCTTATTTGTACCTCTTTATGCAAGGTTTCTGAAGGCTGAGGGTTTTGGTTTTTTTTAATGCTTTGTCTAGTGAGATTCAAACTTCCTTGTGGTTTCAGTTTGAGACGGGGAGTCATTATCACTGCTAGGACACTGATTATACCATTCTGCATAATTACTGTTAAATAGCCTTGCGTTCAGAAGATTTTTTTGTCCCTAATCTAAAATCCTCCTCGCTATCCTTGTATATTAAATATATATTTATATACACAGTATGTATTTTTAATCAATCCCTCTAATGTCCATCATGTCTATTACTAGCAAGCAGTAAAGAATCAAAACCTAATGTTCTTTCTTGGTGTTTCAAAATTTGACTGCAGTATTCTAGGTCTGCTCTTCTAAGCAGTGTCTTGAAATTTTGTTGAGGTGCAAAAGTTTCATTAGTGCTTCTGAATTGATTTAATACACATATTGTATTTTGATGACATTTTGATATTCTGAAGTTATTTAAGTTACAGATGTTTAAATCAAGTTCTGTTGGTGAGATTTGTTCTTGTTTTGCCAATCCAGGAGTGCAGACCTGTGTACTCATATTCAAGGTCGTTGGCCTGCAGTGGGTCTCTTCATTTTTATTTTTTTTCTCTTGCTTTTTCATTCTGCTACATAACAGAGACCATAGAAACAAAAAAATAATAGTGGTCTTAAATTAGTTAATTGTTGACATAATGTAGATTATTAGATAAAGGTGCAGGGAGTTGACCTAAGTATCACTGTGAGATTTTTTGTGAGGGATGCATTTTTAAGCTGTGCACAATTGTATGAGAGAGAGAGATGAGTAATGATTAGTGTCTTTGCTCACTATGGGAGTTCTGGAAGTGAACTTTTGAAAGAACTATTTAAATGAGGAACAAGATTCAGGTACCCTCTACGATGAGTGCTAGTAGCTCGGGGTGCGCTGCAGTGGGAACCCGAGACAGGAGGTGAGGAATTAGCAACATTTGGCACAGCAAAGGGCAGAGGGACCTGTGACCCAGCCAGGGCACTGAGACGCAGCAGGACCTAAGGACTCAGCAGGAAGACCCAGACTTTGCCACCTATAGGCTCTGAGAGTATAAAAGCCCACCATTTCCTTTCTTGGGCGTGGTCGTGGGAGGCAGCAGCTCCAGCTGTTACTCTGTTGCTGCAGGAGGATTAAGTTACCTGAAGCAACCACAGATCTGGGACTCTGCTAAGGGAATCCTGGGGTCTGACTGGTGAGGAAACCTGGTTTGACTGTGAATGCAGGGTGTGTAGGGAATCAAGCAGGGCATCCATCAGCTCTCCAGCTGCACAGGGGCTTCTGTCCTGGCAGTGACAAGTCTGATGGTGGTTTGGGTGTGACTGCCAGAGTCCTTCCTGAATGACTAGACAGGGAAGTGTTTTAATATTGTTCATATGGAATTTGTATATTGGGCAGCATGGCCATCTGTGCTAGATAGTAACATACCAGAGTTATGTAATTTAAACTTTGATGTTCAACTAGTAGTCTTCATTTTAAGATGGAGATATTCTTCATTAAAGATGTTAATGTATCCTCATTAGGCTTTCAAACTGACACCCTAGAGTACATTTTTATCAGTAAGAGCAGGGGCTAGAGAAGTGAGTTAAATATCAATGGCATCTGTACAAAATCCCACAGATGGTTTTGGTGCAACTCATTTAAATAAGTAACTGCTTAAACACAGTATCTGTTCCAAAAGCTCTGTTCTGAAACTCTTGAAATGTGAACGTAAAAAGCCTCAGATGGAAGAAATGAAACATTATTCATAGTGGTGGGTGCCACGTGAGAGATCTGGCTTTTGGAATGGCTTGAATGGTTATACCTCCTAGTATTAACACCAATGTGTTCTCTTTCAGTTATGCAAAAGGAGACTTGGATATATCATACATCACTTCCAGAATTGCTGGTATGATATCTATATCTTTCTTAAACTTAATTTCTCCTTGGTCTTAATATATGAAAAATTTCAATTGCAATTTGTTCTGTCTTCAGTGATGTCCTTTCCAGCTGAAGGTGTAGAATCTGCCATCAAAAATAACATAGAAGATGTGCGATTGTGTCTGGACTCTAAACATCCTGGCCATTATGCTGTGTACAATCTCTCTCCAAGAACATACAGGCCTTCAAGATTCCATAACAGGGTGTGTATAGTTTTTGTGTATTTCTCTAAAAGGCCTTGGAACACATTGTTTTTATTATATCTTCAGCTTTTTATTGTAAAATAGGTTAATCAAAAAGATGACAAAAGAATAAATATAAACACAAGGTCAAAGGGTAACCTGTATTCTCCTTGTCTTTGCTTTAAATCCAAACTTAACTGGTAGTAGACTAATCTGACTGACTAAAGTTTGTTCTAGGATAGTGATATCTTTGAAAACATGCCCGTGTGTCTTATGTGTCTCAAATATAAGTGGAGAATACTTACAGTAATTAAAGTCTTACTAAAATTTCGATCTCTCCTATATCCTACCATTGTCCTTTATCAAGGACATGGTGACTGATTTGCATAACCTGTTCACCGATTTCTCCTTGTCCCTACCTACCATTTGACTCCCATATGACTCAGCCATAGCTGACTGACTGTTCCTACCATCTTCACTATTGTTGTAGCTTAGCTAAGCCTCCATTATCCTTCCTGGCAATTTCTCTGATACTAATAAGAAGGTATTTGCCTAAATCAGCAACAAAGTATTGAAGACTTCTTGTTAGGTGCTGAGATATTGGATGCTTCAGTGTCTGCTCCTAAGTAAACCTCAGCTGTCCTGTAAGAGGCTCAACAGTTGGGACTGTTACTGTATTGCGAGTTGTCCAGCACCTTAACAGTCTGTAGTGATCACGCCCCTTCCACACAATACTGTTTGCCAAGAATAGATCTAGAACCATTATTTGTTACAGAATAATAAAACCTTTGGGGCCTTAGTATGCAGAGCCATCCTTAGTATTGTTTCAGTCATCAGAGTTAACTTAACATGTCAAGGTGAGGTATATTTATTGCATTCTTTCTAGTGCTATCACTTCCTTTTGTTTCCTTGTAAACAAGATAAAGTATTGTCACACCTGAAAAAAATCATTACAGCCTGTTTGGATGAATGCAATCGGCTTTTTTATCTGTATCTGGCTCAATATGAGGTTCAGGCAGAGACTATTCAAGATGGAAGGCAAAAAAGCTTGATTATGCAGGAAATCTACTGCATGATTATGTGTAGCAGGTATCTCAAAGCAAAATGTTCAGCAATTCTTTTTAGCACTAGATTGCTGGGAAGTCTGGGACTGATGTAATGAACTGATTTATTCCTCATCCTGCAGAGTGATCAGTCTCTGTTTATGGAATTATAAATTTGTGACTGGGAATTTGCCGATTTTTTTTTTTTTGGTTATGCAAGTCTGAGGTGTACAGCCAAATGGTATTTCTGATGTGTTGGTACTAAGAATGGGAATACGATCTTGGTTTTGTTGAGAAGTCTTACTAGGTCATAATTAGTTGAAACGCTGAAGGTTTGTGACCACTTTATTGTCTAGGTGTATTTAGGAAGGCAGTTACTGTACTTGGAAACAAACTGTAATTGTATTTGTAACTCTTAACTGCCTATTCTTGAAACTGAGATGTCCAGCAGTGCTAACTAACTTAATTGTTCAGTGCTGGGTGAAAGCAGCCATGTAGGAAGCTAAAAAAGCTTAATTTTACTTTAATGCTTGCAAAAGATGATGATGGCAAAGCTTTAGGCATGATCAGAAGGGAACAGCTTCTAAAATTCTTAATTCTAATACTTTGCTTAGAAGGTATTTATGAAATTGCATATTATTGGTTTCTTTCTGTTTGCTATCTGTATGGAACTTCTGAAAATTTCTTTAATCTTGGTTAAAATTAATGGTAGTTTTGAAGTCTTCTCTGCTAGGTTTTAGTCCTTGGAATTGGTTGCTCTGAGAGTTTGTGCACTATCCATCATTCTGCTAATTGTCAGTACACTTAGAGCTTAAAACACAGCTAAAGAAACAGAAAGTAATGTTGTTTTTGTTACCTCTTGTAGGAGACCTAGTGTTTGAGTAGAAAGTAAATGGTAAATGTCCTGGTTTAGGGCAAATTTGGGAGTAAATTAAAGGAAAAAGTCAGTACTTTTTGCTTTATTGAATACACGTGTTGTTTTAGGCTATGTTCTGGTCTGAAGCTGCAATGCTTCAATGTAATTCTTTTGCAGTGGTGTGGTTTGAGTTCTGTCAGCAAACAAGCCCCACACAGCTGCGTGCTTATTCCTTCCTGGTAGAGCTGGGGGGCGGCGGGGGTGAGTGGGTGAGAATCACAAGGTAAAGGTGAGATCTCATGGGTTGAAGTAAAAGCAGTTTGATAGGTAAAGCAAAAACCACAAGTGCAAGCAAAGCAAAACAAGGAATTTGTCCACCTTTTCCTGTGGGCATGCAGTTGTACAACCATCTCAGGAATGCAGGATCCATCGTGCATTATGATTACTTTGGAAGACATACGCCATCTTTCCAAATGTTTCCCCTTTCATTCTTTTTCCCCCAGCTTTATGGGCTGAGCATGATGTCCTGTGGTATAGAATATTCCTTTGTTTAGCTGGGGTCACCTGTCTAACCTGTGTCCCCTCCCAGCTTCTTGTCCACCTTAAGCCTGCTCGCTGGTGAGGTGATGTGAGAGGCAGAAAAGACTTTAGCTCTGTCTAAGCCATACTTACCAGTAAAAAAAAACCACATCCCTGTGTTATCAACAAATACTAAACACAGCCTCATTTAGTTACTGTGGAGAAAATTACTCCAGCTGAAACCAGCACACACCACTGTTGTAATATTGGGGATGTACTGAAGCCCACATTGAATCCTATGGTGAACAGGGATATAAAGGACTTTTTGCCTTAGCTTTTCATTGTTTACTTATGAGTTTACATAAACTTGCACTAACAAAGGAATGTGCAATTTAAATCTCTTGCAAAGTGATGCTTTCTGAAATCGCCTTATTTTTTATTTTTTAATTAAAGTACTAGAGTACAGTGAAAAGTTGTAGGAGACTTAGACTGGTTATTTCATCCTTTTTTCCTGTACTTGGCACAAACACAGTTTCTTGTGATAATGAGTTCAGTTAATTATTCTAAGAGTAACCCCTAAACTCTATCTAGGAAATTCAGAAAGGTAGGAAGACACATTGCTGATAGGAAAACTTGGTCTTCAATATCTGGCAATTGTAGCTGAGACTGAAAACAAAAAGGAAAATCTTCATTGATCCTGAATATATGTACTGTTCAGATGTTTCAAGTGCCCCAAGAAATAAGTTTCGTATACTACATCCTTTCTGGACAGTTGACTTTAAGGGTATAGATTTTTAGCAGTGAAGCTGATTTTTTGTTAGTGTTTGGAAGCAGTAATTGTAAATGGAATATTACTGAACCATATAAGTTCTTTGAGCAATGGATAAATGTGAAAAGAACCCTAATCTTCTGTTGTTGAGTTTTTTTGGGGGTTTTCTTTTTTTTTGTTTGTTTTTGCTTAAGTATATGTGCACAAATTAGGTTGAAAGCTGTTTTATTTTACTCCTTGCTCTAAGAGTTTTTCAGGTAATAATCTGAGTTTTTGATACTTTTTATGAAGCGGATTTGTTGACAGAACTGGTTTTATTGCACTTCGTCCTAAAAAGTGGTGTTTATACTGTGTAACACTACTTTTCTTGAGCATCTTACTTAATTTCTACATTAAGGTGGCAATAAAGTGTAAAATTGCCTTGTAGACATTTGCATAACCTAAGTTGTGTGTATATGATAATACAATGCTGTTTCTCAATGTCTCTTGTCTCTCTCATTGCAGGTTTCTGAGTGTGGCTGGCCAGCCAGACGAGCACCAAATCTTCAGAATCTCTATAGCATATGCAAGAACATGCATTTGTGGCTAAAACAAGACCAGAAAAATGTTTGCATTGTGCATTGCCTTGTAAGAAATGGGTTTAAGTCTGAAGTTCTATGCTCAGTAGAGCTTTAAATTATAAATAAGGGTGCTAGTATCCATTCAGTTTGTGTCTGTTACTGGCTTTCTTTACTGGAAGCCCTGGGGTCAATTCTTTCTTGTGTTTGTAGGGAAGTTACTTGCATCAATTTTCTCCTTAGAGAAATTGGTAGGGTAATGTAGACCTTGCTTATTTCCATTTAGAGTGGAAGGCACTGTACATACAGGCAATGTATAGGCAAAGTAACCTTTGGAAGGAAAAAAAATCTGCTCTACTCCTTTAGTATATGCTCCAATTTTCTTTTCTGTGTGTTAGATAGGTGTACAGTAATTTCATGACTATAAGGCACACCCTTTTGACTAAAATTTTCCCCCGAACCCGGATGTGCGCCTTATAGTCTGGTGCGCCTTATATGAAGTACAAACTTGCAATATTTGCCACCCTGGAAGTGTGAGCCGTGAGCCGTGGGGGGGAGCTGGCAGTGCCGCGGCAGCCGAGGGGAGGCGGGGCCAGGTGCCCACAGCACCGCCCCTGTTGGGCGGGCCTGGGGGCCCATGGCTGCCGGATGGAAGTGACCTGGGGGCTCGTGGCACTGCCCCTCTCAGGTCTGGGCGGGCCCGGGGGCCCATGGTGCTGCCCCTCCCGGTTCCAGGCGGGCCGAGGGGCCCGCGGCGCCACCCCTGTCAGGTCCTGGCGGGCCTGGGGGCCAGTGGCTGCTGGGTGGGGGCAGGGCCTCGGCCAGCAACCTTGCGGGAGGAGCTGGGGGCAGAGCCTCGCTGCAAAAAAAAAAAGTGCGCCCTATAGTCCAGTGCGCCTTATCTGATCTACAATGTTGCGAGTTTTGCTGACTCCCGGGGGGTGCGCTTTATAGTCAGGTGCGCCTTGTGGTTGTGAAATTACTGTATACTGCATATCCTGTTACTGTTCATTTAGCATGCAATCTGTAGCCACAGAATTTCAGAAACTGACTGTAAGACTTCTGGTTTACTTGCTTTTGCTCTGTAGATTTCATTATTCTCTAAAGTGTTACTAACTTTGAGCTAACCAGAAGAAGCAATAAAACTGTCTATACAGCTACCTCATGTCAAACATGGTGGAGGGAGAACTGAATTTAAAGAATATTTTGCTCAGAATTTGAAAATTAGGTCACTCTTACATTTGTTTAAGAGAATTGCATGTGAAATTTTGACATTCTTATTTTGCTGCGGAGTAGAAGCAAAACATAGCCATATGACGAAGGTATTCAAAGGCATTCAAAACCTGTCTGGTGATATGGTATAGCCATCAATAGAGAATATCTATTCAGAGTCAAAACCAGGATTTGTTAATCTGACAAACCTTATTTGTGTGTTATGTAGTGTTTTGCAAGTAAAAAGCTAGTTCATGTCAGCTCCTGAAAGCCATTTTCGGTGCTGCTGTGAGGTTAGGCATCTAAATCTGTATGAATGCTATGCTTCTAATACCTCAGTGTCACGTGATTGCTGGTCAAGTATGTAAGAAGCAGATGTGATAAATTAGCACCAGTTTTTGTAAGATCTTTCCCTCAAAGTGTTTTGTTCGAGGTACCAAACTCATTCCTTTTCCTCACATGTGAGAGAAACTTTTGTATATACATGACTTTGTGCCAGATATGATGTAAGAAGTCTACTCCAGAACTTTAAGAAATGAATCATAAAATGTCTGTTCCATGTTGCAGACAAACAAACCTGGAGAAGTCCTGTTCTGTCAGCCATTATCTCTTCCAAATCTTATGCCTTTTATAATACAGGGATGTATCTGGGATATGTGTGTAGCTGGGATTCCTACAGAAAGAAGCTTGGTGTTTTAATCTCTTTCTCTTGGTTTCTTGGCAAGCTATTAACAGTTTTAGACAGAAGTCTAAAGAGTTTAATGTGGTTTAGTTCTTCTGAATCTTTGTACTTCTCTTGCAGCAGAAGTCCATGGCTGTCAGTCAAAAATAGCAGTGTTCTGGGATTTCAGATAGCAGCCAAGAAACAAACCTAGAAAATGGGTGTTAGTGACAGTAAGGTAAAGAATATCAATTGAGGATTTCAAATAGTGTTAAGCTAAAGTAGTTATTCACATTTGAACAAGAAAGTAATATGTAGTATCTTTTGTGTGGTGTGGAAGTTAAATGAAAACCTTTCACACAGAGATAGATACTAACTTCAGATCAAATAATGGCACTAGACCTTGGACATAATGGCATTAAATAATGATAGGATACAGGATACATAATGGGATGTTCTTCAGTAACTTGAATAATGCTTTTTCAACTTGATTTACTTAAAAACTACATTTTTTTTACTAGGATGGAAGGGCTGCATCTGCTGTTGTAGTTTGTTCCTTTCTGTGTTTTTGTCGTCTCTTCACTACTGCTGAAGCTGCTGTTTACATGTTCAGTATGAAACGCTGTCCACCTGGCATTTGGCCTTCTCACAAAAGGTACTGTAAGGTACTGTTGAAGCAAGTAGTTACTCAATCTGAATATGTTACAGGATGTCTTTAGAAGTATAAATTATTTTAATAATGCCTGTGTTCAGACATCTGTGTTTCCAAGTATTTTACTGTATCATGAATAGAAGGTAATTCTGCATTTTCTGAGTCTGTAAGTACTCATCAGAAGTGGGTCAACTATGACCTATGGTAAAGAAGTGTTAGGAATGAAGACAAGGGTATGCAGAGCTTTCAAATGTTTTCTTAATTATAAAATCCTCTTTCACATGTGTAAGACTTATTTCATGTTTCCTAGTTTATTACAGTAGGTTTTATTGTGTCAGAACACTGCAAGCTCTGAGGGTCTACTGGAAATTACTTCTGACAATTGGGTAAAAATGCCTAGAGGTTGGTTTTCTGAAGTGCAGGCAGAGATGGCTTGCATATACTTTGACAAATGTTTTAAACTGTTTATTTGATTTAATTTGATGGATCTCATAACCATGAAGTATGAATTAAAAGTGACACTGGTAGTAAGGGTTTCCTACAAAAAGGATTAGATTTTTGAAGGGTAGGAAACAAGTATTAGTTCAGGATAAACGACAGATTATGTTTTTGTACACATTTAGTTCATGTATACTTAAGGGATTCTCCACAAAATAATATATACTAATCAGGACAAATTTAAAGCCTTTAGGAAGATTTGAGTAATCCATTATGTGTAAGGTACAAAATGAATAGTTCTCCTAGTTCACTGTTTTAAGGCCTTTGAAGTAGTGACTAGTTTGTTTTACAAGTCATTGTATGTAAAGCTACAGACGCTTTTGTGTCATTCTATCAGATTTGAAAAGCCGTTTGCTTGAGGTGGTGGTAAATGTTCCCACTGTTTCATGTTAACACTTACCAGTGCTTAGTGACTGGGTAAGAACTGAAGTAACTCGCTTATGTGTTCATCTGTTTCTTAGAAATGTTGTGCTCTTGACTAAATGAGTACCTTCTTGTTTTGGCAGATACATTGAGTACATGTGTGATATGATGGCTGAAGAGCCCATTATTCCTCACAGCAAGCCCATCCTGATCAGATCAATTGTCATGACTCCTGTTCCGCTTTTCAGTAAGCAGCGTAATGGCTGCAGGCCTTTTTGCGAGGTTTATGTGGGAGATGAGAGAGTAACCACTACCTCCCAGGAATATGACAAAATGAAGTAAGTACAAATTATGACTTGCTCTGAAACAGCAAGTTGCTTTTTTCTAGATTCTAGCATTTACATGTTTCTGGATCCTTCTGTCTCCTTTTAACTGGTCTCAAAGGGTAAATCATGAATGTATTTGTTACAAAAGCTTGGATCTGGTCTTTTAGAGCAGTGGGGGTGATGGTGGGTTGGCACACTGGACACTGTGAGGCCATGAGCAAGACTGCCTTCTCACTCTGTGATGTAAGACTGGGAACATTGATCCCCAATGTACTTTTGCTGAGCATACAATCGTGTCTTAGTCATGGAAACTGTAAGGATCCCCCAGGCATGGCAGCTGCAACGTGACTGCTTATTAGCCCCTGTATGGCTCTGGTGTCTCCACAATTGCATGTGATACTAACACTGTTAGATGTGGGTAATCATAGACAGGAAAAATGAGAGAATACTGAAGTCCCTTCTAGCTTTTCAGCTACTGAAGGCCATGGAGAAAGCAGGCTAAATATAAAGTAATACACAACTTAATCTCTTTTCAAACTAAAGTAATTGTGGTTATGCTTTTTTTTTTTTTTTCCCTTTAGGGAGTTCAAAATTGAAGATGGAAAAGCAGTAATCCCACTGGGTATAACAGTCCAAGGGGATGTTCTCATTGTGATCTATCATGCCAGGTCAACTCTAGGAGGACGACTACAAGCCAAGGTAATGATAAATTTAAGAGCCTGAATGGAAGATTTGCTTTTTTTTGGTTGAAATTTTGTATCCTACTATTTAGCTACTGAGCACTTAGCTTTATTTACTATTCTTTGTTCAGAGAAATGTTTGAAGTTTTCATTCACTTGTGAATTCAACCTTTTCAAGCCTTCTGAGTATGTCCATTCGTACTGATGCTATACATGTACATGCTTTTCTGGAAAGTACTTCAGTATTGATAATCATATATTTGTCAGGAAAGCCTCTAGTCCAGTTTTTTTGAGGCAGCAGTTATCATCTGTTAAGATCCACAACAAGCCAGAGATTTTTAATTCTGTTGCACAAACTGCAAAAAAAGGAAAAATACCACTCAGTAGAAAAGTGGGATTCCAGAGACTGCCTGTACAAAACAGGCTAGAAATATCTGTGTGGTTTTATACCCTGTTTATAAAATCAGATGCAGTTTTTGTAGTTAAATTTCTTTTGTCTTTGTTCTACTAGGTAGAATGTGTATTTCCTTTTTTAATTCAACTATGGATGCAAATGTTTTGCAAAATTGCAAAAAACGTGTTAATGAAGCCTGTCTTCAAATTTCTTAAAAGAGAGGCGTGTTCTTTTTTCTCCAGTAATCCAAGTTAATTTTTGAAATCCATGTAAAAGATAAGGAAGGGTAGTGAAAAGTTTAGAGCTTGGAGCTTTGTGGAGATTGATCAGACAGTTTTTCACCCGGTTTCGGTACATGTGGGACATACATCTGAATGTATGTATTCATACATAGTTAGTGTTACTGAAATTGTTTTCCCTCTGTTTTTTTTTTTTTTTCTGCTTTGTGAGTAGAAAGATACCAAATCTTGTCATGTTGTAGATGTTCAGCAAGATCTTCCAGAACACCTTAAGTCTAAAAACTCAATTAAATGATTCCTTAATGCACAAAAATAACTACAGTATGGTTTAAAGTCATCTAGAGAAAGGCATAAAACTGACAAAATTTAGCCAAGGTTAGGTTATACTCCTTATACCATCTTTCATGATATGAGATTCTTTGATGTGATTTCTCTGGCATTTATTCATTGATAGAAAAGACTAGAATTTTCTCAGCTTTCGGCTATAACACATGGCACCTCTACAGTGTTTGTAATGATCTGGATTTGGAGGTTTGATGGAACAGTTTTCAGTGTGTCCTTGGTTTTATGTACTGTAAATTGCCCCCTGAAATTCTCTGCAGATCTCTTACAGAGATTACCCACCACATTTCAGGATTTTTCCTGTGTTTTAGAGCTAGGCTTTGTGAATGTCTTTGACTTTCTCACAGCTAATTGGAGAGGGACTTTAGTTTATTTTCTAGGAAAGTGGTGGTAGGGACAGAAGAATCAGAGAAGCATTCTCCAGTATGTCCATGTCTCTCTTGTATTAAGGAGCCCAGCGCTGGGCATCACAATTACTGATGAGGCTTCACTGGTACTGAATAGAGGGGAAGGATCAACCTCTCCTTAATCTGCGGCAATGCTTTTTGTGTTATTTTATTTCTGGCTCTGATGTTCAGGTAAATGCTCATTTACAAGGAAAGCTTTCATAATTCCATTTTATTATATCATATTTTCTGGACTATTACTGCATGACTTCTTTATAAGGACTGGCAAGACTATTTCACAGGTGTTGTGACTAGTGCTAGGAAACAAATACTGGCTACATAGATCCATGAGCTGTACAGTAATTTCACGACCACAAGGTGCACTGGACTATAAGGCGCACCCCCGGGAGGTGGCAAAATTCACAACTTCGTAGATCATATAAGGCGCACCGGACTATAGGGTGCACTTTTTTTTTTTTTTTTTTTTTTTTTTTTTTTTTTNGAGGCTCCACCCCCAGCTCTCCCTGTGAGGTTGCTGGCTGAGGCCCTGCCTCAGTCTGGTGGCCACGGGTCCCCGGGCCTGCCTGTACCCAGCGGGGCCAGGCTATGCCTCCTGCCCCTCCGTGCTGCCTCCACAGGGCCGGGCTGTGGACGCCACCCCTCTGCGCCACCTCCCCAGGACTGGGGCATGCCTGCCACCCCTCTACCCCGCCTCCACGGGGCCGGGGTGTGCCTGCCGGGGCTCCGCCCCGCCTCCACCTGGCAGCTGTGGCTCTGCCAGCTCCCCCTGCGCCTCGCAGCTTGCACTTCTGGGTTTGCAAATTTCCGAACTTTGTCCATCGTATAAGGCACACCGGACTATAAGGCATACTCCTGGTTTTGGGGGGAAAATTTTAGTCAAAAGGGTGCACCTTATGGTCGTGAAATTACTGTAATTTGGATGAGCTACCTCAATGTTCTGTAGTAGCATTTTCTGGACACTTGTATTCCCATCAGTCATGGGAAAGTGGTTTTTCTGTGAACAGGTGAGTGATGAGTCAGTTCAGAAAAGCCCTGCAATTCTGTCTGGAATGAATGGCTGACTTGAAGTTGCACAGAAAATAACTTCTTTGCATACCTTCTGAAGTGTCCTTTTAAATGTGCTACATTTTGAACTGTTTTTAATCTAGTCTTTTGTATGGGATGCACATGTATTTCTTGGTTAATGCATTGCACAATGGATTTTTCTGAGCATATGCTATTCAGAAAAGGAACAAGGGTAATACAACTTTAGCCTCCAGAACAGGATCTGGACTTTAGACTTTGATAGTCTGTTTTGAGGTTAGTGATGAGACATATCTGACTGAAGGTCTTTTGGTTTGTTAGTGCTAGTAATAGATCTATCTGTGTTCTGTTTCAACTGCATCTAAATCTTACAAGGCAAAGTATACTTGTAATTAAATGAAATTTTTTTTACAAATACTTCAAAATATTTTAATGCTGAAAATACTTTTCACTATGTTAAAGGCAGAATACTGTACATGCTGTTCATATGGATTTATGTAGTTTCCTGTTTCTTGTTTTCAACAGATGGCTTCAATGAAGATGTTTCAGATTCAGTTCCATACAGGCTTCGTGCCCCGAAATGCCACTACAGTGAAGTTTGCCAAGTATGTTGGCATGTTTTTGGAGGAGATTGGAAGAAGTTTTCTTTGAAACTGCTTAACCTCCCAAATGTCAACATATAGGAGGGAGAGGAAATATAGTCAGTACAGGAAATAGATGACCTTGATTGCAATAAGAATATTTTGTTTACTCATCTTAAAGTTTTGTTCATGGTACAAAAAAAATGTACAAATGGGAAAAGTAAATTTAAAATGGGAAATTTAAACAAATACAGCATTTCTATTGTCTTGCTAATACCAATTGCTTTGGAGTTTTGTTTTGGACTGTAGTAGATCTAATCCAGTTAGCCGTCAGTATCAAGAAACTTCATGTCTGTGTCTTTTACAGATATGATCTGGATGCCTGTGACATACAAGAGAAATATCCTGATTTATTTCAAGTTAATCTAGAAGTAGAGGTGGAGCCCAGAGATAGACCCAGCTGTGAACAGCCACCTTGGGATAACATGAATATAAAGGGACTGAATCCCAAGATCCTCTTCTCCACCCGAGAGGAACAACAAGAGATTTTATCAAAATTTGGTAATGAATCCCTTGGAAAACTAGAGAATGTGAAAGAGTTTTCAATATACTCAGTGTTTGAGGCCTTTGTTTAGTTTTTTGTGTTCCATTAATTGAAAGAAATCTAAAAAGATTAAAAAGTTTAAAATATGCATTGTATGGAGGAGCTTAAGTTATCCTCCAGTAATGGATTGTAATTATACATGTCATATGTTCACTGTGCTTACATGTGCTTGCTTTAAAACTGTGAATAAGCCATTTCCAGGGAGTGACTCCTAGCAGAATTGTAACAGTCAGTATTTGTAGCCACAATGTCTTGAAAGGGATTTAAACTGGTGCTAAACTGGCACCAGTATTGTTTCACTTAAAATTATGGTTTTCAGTAAGAATGTTTTTAACAACAGTCTTGTGCATGGCCATGTAATGTTCTAATTAATTTCCTGAACTTTTCCTAATATGTTACAACAGACTTTATTTTATTAATTCTACATATTCAGTGCTTCATCAGTGGATGCCTGCTTTAGTTTCAGTTAATGCTGTTCAGTATCTTTCTTCTTCTCCTGGTGTCAGTGATTAGCTTTGACATTTTCATTCAGACTCTTAAGCCTTCTCTGTGCTTTGAGGATAAAGAAGCATGACGGAGATTACTGCAGTGATTTTAGTGACACATGTGATCTCACCCTATGCTGTTAATATGGTACATCTCAAGTACGTTTCTTTTCATACAATATGGTTGCTGCTGGCCTTTCTTTTAAGCAGGATACATGTTGTTTGTATTATGATTTAGGCCATTTTCTATTTAACTTAGCTTAATCCTACTGTGAATACAACTGTCAGCTCTCTAAAGCTAAGGTGTTTAGCTTTACATCACCATTGATGATGAGGCTCTGTAATTACTCTTAATTTCTTAAGTAATTTCTGTTTTCTGATTGATACATGAAATGAAAGGATTTTAAATGATACTGAAAGTATTTCTTATTATTTGTAGGAAGGGAATAGGACAAAAGTAAGTGCTGTGAACTTTTTTAAAAAAAGCTTTCCATTAAAATTTAATTTGTTCTTTCATTAGTCATGATCTTTCAGGTATGTTTTCTGAGATGAACTGTTCTTTCAGCATCTGTAAGCTACAGCTGAGAATGTGGAAGAAGAGTGAAAAAGTGCTCTACCAGTTGTGTATTTAAATTTAGACAAATAGGTTTCTCCAAACTATCCATTTTTTTCAAATAGTGGATGGATATTGACTAATTTAGAAAGTCTTCTCCCTTTGCCTTTAGGAAACTTTGGTTTTGAGAGGTGATACCACAGTAGGTAGCTGTGCAACTCAATCTTGCACAAGAATCACTTAATACCCAATTTCAGTAAAATAAGAAATACAAGAAGCAGTTAATAGCAGCATACAGTATATTAATCCCTTTGTGGTGTTTAACCACTCCATGTTCTTCACTGGCTTTGCATATTCTGTGTTTTTCTACAGCTGCATTTGCTTTTTTCTGTTTTTCTCTCTCCTTGCAGATACTCTTCATGGCTCTTGCATGTTTTAGGGGATGGTTGGTACTAGTGAGGTGTTAATTACGTTTTCCTACAAATGTAAATGGAATGTTTGAATGTTACTCTTAAGATTCTGATTTAATGTCCTAGTTCAAAATAGGGTTTTACCAGTTTTTGCAGTTGAAAGGAAATTAATGATAATTTCAAAGGTGGTGGGGGCAGGAATTTACATTTAGAGAGCAATAGATTGGAGGTGATTGTCTTCCTACAGCAGTCAGCCTGAATGACAAGTATCAGCTGCGACGTGGAGGATGCGAAGTTTCTCTCTAAGGGCTCTAGCTTCTGTTTTATAGGGAAACCAGAGTTGCCTAGACAGCCAGGTTCAACCGCACAATATGAAGCAGAGACATCCCAGTTGGAGCAGTCTTCAGAAAGTGCACCTACTGATACAGAATCCCCACACAGCAGTAGTACTGATGCAAACAACTTCTTTCACACTCTGGACTGGAAAGGTACACGTTTTTCTCTGAAGTCACTGTGTGGTTTGTGTCTTGCATGCCTTCCAGTGAATGCTTAAGCCTTCTTAGGCAGAAGAAGACTCTAATTCACTAACCATGAGAAAAAGCTATTTAAAGAGTGACCTCTGCAGAATTACAAGCGGTTATTCTGCTTCCTTTGGATAAACACCAAGTAATGGGGTTTGGTGTTGAGTATAACTTAAATCCTGAGCTAAATTTTTCTTTTTTTGTAAAAATGTAAACCTTAAGGATCTACAAGGAAACTTTTCATTCCCACAGCCCCACTTTGGCTGAGGAACAGAGAAAACAAAGTAGACTAGCCAGTGGGGTTCAGATCAGTAAGTAGGACTAAGAAAACAATTTTATAGCACACCTGTAACTCCCTTTCCTGGGTGCTGCTTTGTTGGAAAAAGTGTCAGCAGCTGCTTATGTTTTCTTGAGTGCAGCAGTTATTGAGAAATCTTGTAAGCTCTAAGAGACACAGTGATCTGAAGTGAATGTTCTAGTCAGTCTCATTTTGTAAAAATTCGTAATGCCTACCTTTGTAGAGTGACAAATACAGTAATCAGATGCTGCTTTTTCTGCCCTGTACAAAGAGTTGGCAGGCAACATGCAGTTCCTTTTTCTTCAATTCTTATGTGAGTTTTGGTTATTTAGGAATTAATTTCATATGATGTCACCATGAACATTTCTCTTACCCTAGTCAGAAGAATAACAGTGGTTGTTTAAAGATGTTACTGTTTTGGTTTTTTTCTGTTCAAGATGGAAAAACTCCAGAAAGTGGAATAGAGGACAGTTCATCTAAAAATGATTGTGTTCAGCTGTCTGATGACAGGGAAGAGAGTGATCCTTCAGATGAGGAGTTCCCGACATTTACAGATGAAGGAAGTGCAGTAATTGTTGATGAAAAGGACTCTACTTCAGAAGGAGAGTTGCTTTTTGAAGCCAGTTTTGAAGCTCCATCTGCACCATTACAAAAATCCCTCCCTGAAGAGAATGTAGACTTGCTGGGACTAGACTCTGATATTTCAGCAGAACAGAAACAACCTATCTCAGAAATAAACTCTTCATCAAGTAATGCAGACTTGTTGAACAATCTGTTTGTGAGTAGTGTGTCACAGGTTTCAAGTGAGCCCACTGGAGATCTTCTTGGACAAGAAACAGATTTCTTTTTCAACAGTCAGTGTCCAGCTGCTACTCAGGTTTCATCTTCAGCAGCAGCAGCAGCAATGTCTTCAGGTATGTGAGTTTAATATCAGTATTTGTCACCTGGGCAGCACATGAAAACTGCAGCTTGCATTATGCTTAGAAAATAAGTACTGTATTTCAAGAGTATGGTGAAGACATGTCAGTCTGTAGCAAGTAGATTAGGTGTTACTTCTGCATGAAGGAGAGAAATATATGTATGTTATCCAGATATTCTGTTACGTTTCCAGGATCCTGCTAACTTTAAACTCTTGTAAATAGAAAATATTCAGTTTTGAATTGAAAAGTAATTTGGTATCTTAGTAATTTGGAATTCTTAGCCTTCCCATACGAATGTTATATGCTATATCCTTTTCTAAATCCATACCTTTCCTTGCTAAGGCATAAAATTGTTGTAACTTGAACTTTATGTAAAGTGACGGCAGTAGACACACAGAGCTGTTCTGCTTAGGTCAAATGTCTGTGGGGGATTTTTAAGTGTTAATCAAATAAGGCTGCTGAGCAACTGAAAATCCTGTAGATTATTGTTCAAACCAGTAGGATAATGATACTGCTAAAAGACATTTTCTTGCTGGTTTTACTGATGTTGTTAGCAGGTCAGTATCCTTAAAGAGAATGCTATGTAGTGCTGTCTATTTGGTATTTAAACAAGGTGTTTTAGTTCAGAGATTTTCTTTGTACCAGTGGATACTCTTCTCTTTGTCACTTTTCAGGAATAACAATTCTCTGGCTATAGTTAATGGTGAGGTTTATGGGAATATTAGTCATGTAAGCTGGGAAACCATTACAAGGATTTGTTTGTTTGTACAAAAATAATTCATAGGTACTAGAAGCTTTCATCTATAGAAAAATAGAAGTATTTTTACAGATAATTTAGATGATTTAAGATATTTTCTTATTTTGAGGCAATTCACTATTGAACTTTGTTACTGTGGTCAAGGAAGAATAATTTTAATTTGCCATTTTTACATAGATATAATTCTACTTACATTATATAATTCTATTACATTATCTTTCTTTAACCATGTCAGTTGCATGAAACACCTGAGCAGTAGTCATGTATATGTCTCATTCTTGGTCATTCTCATTCAGTGTATTTCATTGACTTTTATTAAGAGTGATAATTGCAGAAATAAAAATATTTAGTCACTGTTATATTTTGGCTTGCACAACAAACTTATACTTGAGGATTTGTTTATGTGTGATGTTATAGTAAATTTCCTTGAAATGTACAAGTGTGGTCATTACCTGAGAATGTGCTGGGGTATTATAGCAGGATTATTCCTTCTCTTCAGCTTCTGAGTGAATCTGGCAGAATTCCCTGGGCTCTTGAGGGGTTTTGACCCTAGAGGGCAGCAGAAACAGGAAGATCTAAAGCTGTGATTCCAGCTGACTGTCACATGTTACTCCATGCTGACTATAAATACTCTTCCAGTTAGTTTTTTCTTCACTGGGATCACTAGAGACCTGCTGAAGTCTTCTATTGGTTTTCATTCTTGAGTTGACGTGCTTTCTGCCCTAGAATCGCCAATGCCTTCAAGTCTGAATGGTAGTATGAGTGTTTTACTTCATATTCTTTTTAATAGTGTAATAGTCCATTTTTTCCAAATCTGTTGCAGATTTGGTATTACAGAATATTTAATAAATGTGTGTCAGAGGGGCACTCAATGTCTTAAGTGGATGAAATTAACAATGTTGTTGAATTGTATGCTGCTTGTTAGAAAGTCTTGCAGCTTTTGTTAGAAGACATAGCTGTTCATATTATGTATGGCTGAGATTCCTTTTGTATCGTGAAAGTTCACTTGTCTAGAGGAAGGAATAAGTGGTTACTCTTTGCCACACAAAATTCACAGAAGGCTGCTGCAGTTACTAGCATGAACTTTACTTTTTGTGCCCTCAGAGGAGCAAGGCTTTTTCAACTTTATTATTCTACAGTTTGTAATTTTTTTTTCTGCTTCTTTTTCAGCCGATCCATTTGACCCATTCACAATGTCATCAAGTTCAGAGAATCAAGCCCTCTCTGGTCCAGACCTTTTTGGGGACTTCCTTAATCCAACCTCAACGGCTACAACTAATACAATTCCTTCCACACAAAGTTCACTTCCACCTTCTTCCAGCTCAGATTTCTTAAATTTAGGTAAGTGTGCTTCTGCTGTTCTATTTCTCAACAGTTTCTTCTCCTCTGTGCATTTGTCTTTCTGCTTAGTGGATTAGTGTCTTACTAGATCCACTTGTTGTGATTGCTGTTTTAATTAGCTTTGTACTCTGGAATTAGAGATGCAAATGCACCAAGAAGCAAGTGTTTCCTGTATAATGTCATGTTATTTTTTATCATGTGGCAAGATTTCCTGTATTGCTAACCATATGTTAGGGGTTGGGTTTTCCTCTCAATGATCTAATAACTGAGGGTACCCAAACATCTGTGAACTTACTTTACAGATGATATAGTATGCTATTTTGACTGTACTCAGATTTTAAAGATTTTCTGGAACCCTTGGAAGAGAAATGAGCAAGTCAAATTATAATTTAGCCAGCTCTTAGAAGTGCAGGCTGAGGCTAGCTTGCACCTTCCTGACCTGAATGTATTCTGGTAATATACTTACAAAGTACATTATGTAATACTCTAATCTTATTTGTTTCATTTCTCTGATATATTCTTGGCGAAGCCTTTTCCTCAGGCAGTTATTTTAAAATCTATTAATCTTTGAACAAAAATCTTTGTGATACATTCAGTCTTCTTATCATTCTTTAAGGAGAAACAGACATTTGCAAAAATGGTGGAGTGGTAGAGCTACTAATGTTAAAGCTTTTTAAAATCTGACTTTGAAAGAAAAGTGTGTGTTCTCTCCATAAGGATATGAGTTGTGATCGGTCTGTAAGGGCTCTTCTCTGCTACCCATTCCCCTCTTTCTGTACAGGGTCTTCCCACAGGGTACAATCTTTTGAGAACATAGGTGAGTGTGTAGGGTACAGTCCTTTAGGAAGAGATTGCTATAGGGATGTGATTCTCCCAGGTGCTGCAGGTCCTGCCAGGAACCTGCTGCTGTGTGGGCTGCTATCCCTGGGCTGGGGCTTCATTGAGGACATGCTCACCTGTGTAGGACTCCACAGGCTGCAGTATGACTATTTGTTCTACCATGGTCTTTCACATGTGTTGCAGGGCAGTCTCTGCTCTGGCATCTGGACCAGCTCCTCCAATTCCTTCTCCACTAACCTTAATGTCTGCAGGGCTGTTTCTATGACATCTGTTCCTCCTTTTACAGCTGTTGAGCAGCAGTTTTTAGGAAAACATGTTTTCCCGAAGACATCTAGTTTGGGAGGCTCAGCTGTGGCTTGTGGTGAGTCTGTTGGAGCTGGCTGTGTCCAGTAGAGAAGCCCAGGCCTCTTCTCATTCAGACACCTACTTACAGCATGCAGGTAGCTAGGAATAGTGGTATCACATGCCTTTTCCTGAATCCAGGGTGATTTCTTCCCAGAGCTTTTTTCATGCTGTTTTGACTTGCCCCTCTTTGTTTAACAATTGCTCTAGTTGACCCTGTGTCTGAGTGATGCAGTTTGAGTGTTAGCTACCGATAAACTGGATGGAAAAAAATGCATTATTTGTCTGACTAAGATAAAGGCTTCCTCTTTGAAATAAAGGACTACCCAGCTGATTGCTTTCTCTATCATATTATTAATAATTATATTCCAGCTGTGGTTTATTCTGCTGAGAAGCTTCCACTTGCTGCCTCCTTTGCCATATTTTTCTTGTGGTCATGTTGATAGTAACAGCCATATGTTTCAGCTGTGTAGTTGTTTTATGCCACCATAGCTGTTCTGTGTGAGGTTACCAAACATAAATGTTTTGCTCAATAGAAGATTTGATCAATATTCATCTGTGGAGCATTATCTCCATCAGATTCTGCACCTGGGTGGGGCAACCTGAATGCACACAGACTGGAGAATGAGATGAGGGGGAGGAGCATCATGGAAAAGGACTTGAGGGTCCTGGCTCATGGCAAACTGAATGAGTCAGCAGTGCCCTGACATCCAGGAGGAGCAACCCTGTCCTGGGGTGCATCAGCACAGGCATGGAATCATCAGCCATGCAAGGGAGGGAATTGTTCTGCTCTGTTCTGCACTGGGGCAGCCTCACCTTGAGTGTTGGGGGCAGTTTTGGGTACCACAATCTAAACATAGACATTAAGCCATTAGAGAGTGTCCTAAGAAGTGCTGTGAGTATGGTGAAGGGCCTTAAGGGGAAGCTGAGGTCACTTGGTGTGTTCAGCTTGGAGGAGACCTCATTGCAGTCTACAACCTCCCTGTGAGAGGAAGGGCCTACATTGGTCAGATCTCTGTGGTGTCCAGTGACAGGACCTGAGGGAATGGCTTGGAATTATGTTAGGGGAGCTTTAAGTTGGATATCAGGAAAATGTTTTCCTCCCAGAGGCTGTTTGGGCACTGGAACAGTGGGAAGTAGTCACAGCACCAGCCTGACAGGAGTTTAAAAAGTGTTTGGAAAATGCACTCAGAAACATTGGGGCTGTCCTATGCAGAGTCAGGAGTTGGACTCTGTGATCCTTGTGGTTTCCTTTGTAACTCAGCGTATTTATGATCTTGGCCAAAATCTAACTCACTTGAAAGGCAGCATCTCTGGAGATTCTCTGGCTGATGTGTTCAAAGCAGGGTCAAGTAGAGTGGGCTGTTCAGGACCGTATCCTTTCTGTTTTTTAGTGTTTCCAGCACTATAGACTCCACAACTGAGCAATCTATGGCAGTGTTGGAGAGATCTTAGAGGAAATAAAGTATTTTTAATGGAGTTCCTTGTGTTTCAATTTGTGCCCTGTTGCCTCTTGTCCTTTCACTGGGCAACACGGAGAAGAGTCTGCCTAGGTGTTTTTTCTTTTGTTTCTTCACATTGACTATTTTTTACACATTCATTAGAATGTTTCCAATTCTTTCTCCAAGTTTAATAGTACCAGAACCCTCATAGACAGAAAACCCTTTATGTATTGAATGAAAGTGGCAAAAACAAAATGTGTATCTCTGTTCACTAAATGTTTATCTGCAACCTTAAGGACACCACCATCAATATTCAGCTGTTAATAACATTTGAGCAAGTACAGCAGAAAAAAGGGAATATTTTTCTATCTGACATCAATGCTTATTGTTTTATGCTTAGTCCTTCTGATTTTGCTTGATATCTTGTACCCCCATAAGTTTATTAGGATACATGTTATTTTAATATAACTTCTGGAGCTTTCTGTCAACATAGGAAAAGATACTTAAAATGTACCCATTTTCTCTTCAGCCTACTGTTTTACATTGATTTCCCAATATTTCTCTATTGCTATGCAGTCTTTAAAAACTGTATGGAAGTGGAGGAACTAGGGTAACATTTCATACTTCTTTATATTCATCTTTCAAATGAGAGCTTATATGTATGTTTAGCTGAAATGATGTATATATTTGAGCCTTTAGCATTCTATCCAGTTAGTGATATAAATTTTATTCAGTGAGTTAAGAACATTAATAGTTATGTTGTTCTTAATGTGAATTTTTGAGTCCTGAAAGGACTAGTAACTGGAGAAGAAAAGATAAGAACATGTTCTCAAGTGACATATTTGGAAGAATTGTGTTAAGTGAGCAGAAGACAGTGCAAACATTAAGTCATTAAAAGGAGAAAAAAAATTTTGAACTAAAAATAAATTAGCAGTAATGGCAGTGACCATTCAAAATAAGCTGCAGTTATGAGAGTTGGTGACTGTACTTTTGGAGCAGTTCTAAGTGTCTAGAATCAAATTTGCGTGATAGGTAAGTTTTGTTTGTTAGTAAATGATTACTAAACTGCTACAGGTACCAGGAAAAAAGATGTTTCAATGAACACAAGTTCGGACTTTAACATTGTATTTCTCAGACATGGGCTGAAAATTTGAAATCATAGGAGTTTTAAAATGAAAGATAGTTCTTACACAGTATCTGGTCTCTTAAGGCATTCTCTTCTATAATAGGAAAATTTTGTGCTGTTGCTGCTAAACACCTGTGTATTAACAATGTAACTTAATTTCCTTCTGGATTTTTTAAGTTGCAGGTCATCTTTAATGCAGGTTGAGTCGAGAATATATTTCCCTCAAAGATAGCAGGAGATTTGGAAGGTGATCAAAGGAAACTTGAGTGATCAGTATAGTTTTCTCCTGAGAAGTTAGTTTTTGTGAACTTGAGTTCTCAGACAGGCTTTAGAAAAGGTGAAAAAACCTTGCATTATACTAAACCAGCCTCTTGGTTTATAGAGAATCCTGTTGTCTGTGATTAAAGGATTTCCTGTAGACATGACAGGTTAAATAAAGAAAACCTTATGTGAAGCTGTGTGTAGTAAAATGCAGGTCTTTTGTTCTGGGAAGCTGGAAAGTGTGATCTGATTACCACGAATTTATTCTTGCATCTTAGCTTGGTTTGAGCAGTGTTAGTAAAGAGCACAGTTCTTTGCCCTGACCTCCAGTGGTTCATTGTTGTATGGCTAAAGATTATCAATATGCATCCTAAAAAGCATGAGACAACCAGGTTTGGATCTGCATGCTCATGATCTTAATTGCTTCCATTTTTGGAATATCGAGCTATAGTTCATGTTTTAGCATTTCTTTAGATGTTCTGCTACTTTATCTTAATGTGGCTGTATAAAATGCAATGTGCCAGTTTTAAAACTAGGGATTCAGTATGGTCGCATCATACCACTTCAGAATATGTAGAAATCAAAGCGTTTTGTTGATAACACTTTTTCTTGATGTTAAAATCTGACATAATGCCCACTTTGTAGAGAAGATAGCACAGGAACAAACAGTTTCAGGACGAATGGGTTATCTGTTCAGTATATTGTGCACTGCATTGTTTCAGATTTTTTCTGGTAAATGTAGTGATTGTATATGAGTTTTTACTATAAATAGTGAATGTACTTCTGCATGCAGCAGTAGGCTACTTCCTGCTTAGTTCAGAGTGGGGGAGGTGATGGACTTGTCTGTTTTTAAGCCAACTGTTATAAAACAGCTTATTCTCATAGTATGTTCTCAATCCTTCAAATGCATTTACCTGTAATTTGATTTATTCTTATTTCTCTCAGCTTGTTTTCATAATAATTAATTTCATGTGATGTCATTACTTTTCTTATACTCCTGTAAAAAGACTTTTAATAGCAGAGATTGTAGATTTCCAGTCTAAAAAGCAACATTAGTGTTAATTCAGGGCCTGCTTAACTTTTGGTAGTGAAATATGATGCAGCAAAGTTCTAAGCTGGTGAATAGGTGCTGGTTTACAGCCAGTGACACTGCTGTTTAGCAGATAGCTAGGGTCCCGAGTTTTGAGACAAATATATACTGTTCCTCCAGTGGTTTCAGAGGCGGGGAGATGAAGCTTGGGTCTGAAGAAAGGGCTGAAAATGGTGGGTACTTCTTGCATTTTATTCTGATGTTTTCCCTCACATGCAGCAGAGAATACTGCTGAAATACAGGCTTTCGGCAGATGTTTGTTGCACAGGATTTGATGTGCTCACTTTGCAGCTGTAAGATCTAATTATAAATGGTATTAGTAGATTGACTATAGGGTATTTAATTTGCTTCTAATTATTTCCTTTATTAAGAGGATTTGATATTAATATTTAGATTGTAGAGCTGAGAAGCTGAGACAAGTAGAAGGCTGTGATGTAGTAGCTGAGACTTTCAAAGCTTCAAAATGTTACTGCTTTTGTAAGGATGGCTGGGTTAACTTTCTAAATGCTATGTCTGTGAATGCACCACTTAGAGCACCACTAAATGTATTGACTTTACTGAAATATCCCCTATCCCTGTAGCACTGACAGTTGTTACAACATTAAAGTAGGAGTTGCTGTCCTGTTTCACTGTGAGTCTCCACAAACTGTGCTCAAAGAGAATGCTCAGAGCTGGCATGCAGTTTGTAGTGTTTCATACATAGCGTATCTCACTCTGAGGTTGGCTCACCTCATAGTTTGTGTGAATGACTAAATGGAGAATCATTTGGAAGTATCAAGGATGGCAGTTACACCTTTAGATGAGATATGACATTTTCCTGCAGTTAGTGGTAGCACCCTTGTGTGCTTTTAAATACGACTTTTTCATTTAAATGTCATGGTCTATAGAAAAGTGGGTTTTATCCATGTAGCTAGACATTCTTAACCTTTTCCCAGAAAAAAAATCACTCTTCCTGTATCCTGCTCTTCAGTTGTCTGCATTAATTTGTGTGTTACACCTGAAAGAGTGTATTGGTTGGCCAAGAGGCATCTTTGTCACAAGAGTCCTGGATTAGGCAAACCTGCAGTTGGAAGTGACCTGGCTTCATCTGTGTAGCACCCGGACTACTGAGTGATGAAGAGCACATGGAGCACTGCTGCTTTCCACTTGCCTGCTGTGTTGTCAGAACAGCAGCATGCCCTAGAGCTGTACCTGAGCTAGTCTGTTTGGTCAGGAGACCTAAGCTGCTAAATTCATAGCATTGCCTGCACATGAAAATACCTTATCTATGAACTGCATGGGATGCTTTAAAATAGAAATTAAGGAATTCCATTGGTATAACTCTTTTGAGTCTTGTTTAAGACTGTACAACTGTTACCAAGAAATTTAAGTGAGCTATGTAGCTGACAATGTGGTTCACCTTCTGTTGGTGTTGGCAAACATATATATTATTGTGATGGTTTTCTTAAACACAAAAACAATTCTTTTTTCTTCTGTAGGCAATTTGACACCAGAGCCACCTAAAATATCATCATCTACGAGCCACCCAGATCTCTTAAGTGGCTGGGATTCTTGGGCAGATTCCTCAACAACCAGCAATGTAGCATCACCACAGCTGAAGCCTGTTTGTGAAGGTATTATGAAATCAAATTTTTCCATTAGAGGAATACTCCAGACTGGGTCAGTTTAATCACCTGAAACTGCTGGACATGTTTTCATGCATTTTTACTTTGCTGTTTAAATGCTCCTTTAATAAGGCAACTGTGTAAATTTTCAGATTTAAGTTCAAGATACAGGAATTAAATTGTTTCAATTATCTATAGTAACTGTGATTCTTGTAATAGGAGAAGATGCTGTGTAGTAGAATGTTGGGGAGGTTTGCATGAGGTGTTGTGGAGATAATACTTTTATTTTTTCTCTCAATTTCCAAACAGACGAGGTAAGTGATGTGTCTTCTTATTATACAGGCCAAGCTTTTACCACTGGAAGCCAGTCCAGTGTGTCTTCAGGTTTGTCTTTCAGCCAGGCGAAAGCTCCAAACTTTGATCCTTTTGCTGATCTTGCCAACCTGGGATCTGGTCTTCCAGGTAAGATCTTACTTTTGGTAGACTGTACTTAGTGCTTCTACTCTTTGATTTGCTTCTTGCACCAGTAAGTGTTACTGACAACCTATAATAGAAAATGTTTTCTGTTAATTTTTAATGACCAGCTTGAGGTATTTGCTGAGAGCTGGTGAGTAACAAGAAAAGATTGAATCTTCCAGATATTTTTTGAAATATCCGGGATATTTCAGAAGATAACTACAACTATGATATAAGAACAGTAAAAATAATGTTTCAGAATCTAGTTGAGATGGTAAGAGAAACTGAGCTGCTGATTCAGTAACTGAGAGTGAGATTTCTTACCTAGCATTGATTAATATTGTTCTTGAAGGATTTGAAATGAAAGCAGGATTAAATCAGTTAAATTTTTAGTTCCAAAGTGATAGTTAATTCAGTACTTTTCTTTGAATTCATTAGACTTTCATAGATAGCTCTGCTATTCACATCTACCCTGTTTGTAAGATGAGCACAAATCAAGCCCATACATTGCACACCTGTACCAAAAGCATTAGGAATATGGGTCAGTTTTGCAGTGGAGGGCACAAGGAGTTCTGGAGGATTCACAAAGAGCTGAGGTCCTTGCATTTCAGAGCCCACACTGCCATAACAAATGTGTCCAGCTGCCCAGAGTACAAGGAATGATTCAAAACAGCCTGGTGTTGCTGAATTGCATAAACCTGCTTTTCCCTTAGCTTAGAGCTGGTGGTGGTTGACCCTGACGCCTTGGCAGTTAGCACTGTGTACTGAATTGAATACCTGGGGAATTCTTGTAGAAACACTAGGTAGCATGCAGTGTTCGACTTCTTGATGTTGCTTGGGCATAAACACTGCAAAATTCTGGTGTTGAAGCAGTATCAATGAGGCTGCTTTGCAGTAAAACAAAAATGCTCTAGTTTAATAATTCAAGTTAATACAGGTTATTAAATCTGTAGATAGTGTGACAGTAAAAAAAAGTCAATTTATCTTTGACTTGAAGATGTAGGTATTGCCCACACTGAATTTCATGAAAGAAACTGAACTAATTTTAGCCAGATTTAGGTCAATTCATTACTCTTTCAGTTAGCTTTCAATAGGAAAAATGGCAGCATTAACAAGTAGCCAGATGTTGCTGTCCTAGTTAACGTTCTCAGGCTTGAAATTAATTTTTAAGGCATCACAACAACTGAAATTCAGTTTTGGAATAAACTGGAATACCACACTCTGTTGTGTTTTGCATAGGAATTTTTTGGCTTCCACATACAAGGCATTTTTCTGGGAGAAAATTCATGAAAGTGCAAGCTGCTTAAATATGAATGCCATATAAACCCAAAAGAAATAGCAGCTAAGAGTAGTTAATACTGGTGTATTAGCATACTGGTAAGATACCAATAATGTTCTGTGTTGGTGCTATCACACTCTTCTTTAGAATGGTCTTCTGTAAGAAAGTAGGAGTGTGGTATTGAAAAGTTTCTGTGAACAGTGAGGCATTGACTTGTCCTACAGGAAGAATTTGTTGGAAACTGCAATAGTGAACATAGAATTCTTTGAAAAAGTGATAAAGGTGAAAGAGATAATTTTTCAGTATGCGGGGTTATTTGTTCTGACTAGTAACAATTATTTTTCTGTAAATTTCACAAGTTGTCAATGACTGAGAACTGAGTTGACTGCAGTTGAGTGATTTCATGAAAAAGCAATGCATTCCTAGATTTTATTAGGTGTTGTATTGCAATATTGTGTTTTATCAGGTGTGATATTTTAAGATATAGTATGGTTATATTGTATGTGGCCCTGGAGACACATCCTCTTGTGCAAGTTAGAAGTATGAGGAGCCACTACAAAAGGGAGGTATCAAAAGAACTGAAGTGTGAGCAGCCATTTTTAAAAGAACAAATCAAGTTTACATTGCTGTGTGATTGGCCTATGCCATAGGAGGATGATTACAGTATCTCCTGCAGGCTGCAGTGCTTTTCTTAATCATGTGCAGTATATTCCCTGTGAACGCTGCTGTAGAATAATCTTGTCATCTTCCGTAAACAACAGTGCAAGGAATCACTAGAGACTTTGAAAGCATTCGTTTGAAAAATCTTCAATCTGTTGCCATTTTATGTAATTATCTATTAGTGCATATTAGCAGAAATATAATGAAGTGGGAGGCAGATGTACTGTCACAGGTAAATTATCCGGGCCTGACATGTGCCTGACCCTTCAGATAAGGGTGCGTGTTTTTGCTAAAACTGACAGTTGAGACCTTGAGTTGTAAGAGAAAACTTTCAGTAAAGCCTCCAGCTCCTGCCATCCAAGTTACTTGTTAATGAGACTCTTAACTTCTTTTTGCCCACACTGTCCGATTACATTTTCTCTTGTATGATGATATCACTGTGAGCTATGTGGTTATAGGTCACAGCCAAACTTTCTTATTTGTATTAAACAGGTAACAGGCATTGAACTGAACAACTAACTTAATATTTATTGTTAGGTTCATCCACTGGTGGACTCCTGGGCAGTGGATTTAGTCAGAAGACTGCTCCATCTCAGAAGCTGGGAAATCAGTGGCAGAAAACCCCCAAACCACAAACTACTGCATGGCAGTCCCAGACTAAGTCCAGCACAGCAGCTAAGCCCAACTACACAGTAAACTTGGGTGTTATTGGAGGACGAGAAGAAAGAGGAGTCAGAGCGCCAAGCTTTGGTGAGTTTTCTGAAAGTGTTTGACGTATAATGTCCCATGTGTAGTTAGTTGGGTATGCTGTTACCTGTAGAAGCTCTTCTACCTTCACATTTTTATTTACAGTAATTTCACGACTATAAGACGCACTGGATTATAAGGTGCACCTCCGGGAGTTGGCAAATTTCGCAACTTTTACATTATATAAGGCACACTGGACTATAAGGCACGCTTTTTTTTTGCTGCGTGCAACAAAATAACGAAATAGTAACAGAATTGTACAATTGCAGAGTTTACTGGCTTGGTTTGGGGTCGGGGCTGCCGCTGGTGCCGGGCACCTGTGCTGCACTGCTGTGCTGGGAGCCCGTGCTGCAGGGCCAGGAACTCGTGCCACGCCACACTGCCGGAAGCCTGAGCTGCGCTGGGATGCCGGAAGCCTGTCCCACCCCGTGTTGCTGGGCAACTCTGCCATGCGGCAGTGCCGGGAGCCCATGCTGTGCTGCTGTGCCGGGCGTCTGTGCCCCACAGCTGTGCTGGGCGCCTGTTCCATGCTGGGATGCTGGAAACCTGAGTCACGACGGGATGCCGGAAGGTCGTTCTGCCCCATGTTGCCGGGCAACTCTGTTGCGTGGCTATGCTAGGCGCCTGTGCCCCGCCACTGTACTGGGTGCCTGTGCCGCGCTGGGATGCCAGAAGCCCAAGCTGCACTGGGATGATGGAAGCCCGTTCCACCCCGTGTTGCTGGGAAATTCTGCTGCGCAGTGGTTCCAGGAGCCCGCGCCATGATGCTGGGAGCCTGAACCGCTCAGCAGCGCCACAGCACCTCCGGCTCCCCACCATGGCTCTCCCAGCTCGCACTTCTGGGTTGGCAAATTTTGCAACTTTGTACATTATATAAGGCACACCAGACTATAAGGCGCACTTCCAGGTTCGGACCAAAATTTTAGTCAAAAGGGTGCACCATATAGTCATGAAATTACTGTACATTTAAATTGTGTCTAGTAGAAAACAGCAAAGCACTTGGCATATCTGCCTTTCTAAATCTATCTCAGTACACAACAGACAAGCTGATGATGGCATAGGTATATGTGAGTTTGGGCATAAAATCTCAAGGCCGAAACTACTCACCCACATGGGTACTGGTTTTCTATGGGTGCGTTTTGAAACGTAACTTTCATCTGTCCAGGGAGAGATGGTTGATAATGTTAGTCTGTTTGTGATACAAAGGTAAAGGGATACAGTGTTATTCCAAGCTGAAGAAGAGTAGCTTGTCTTGAGAAAGACAGGCTAAAATTACTGAAAATTCTTTGGTTTGAAAGAGACATGGAGACAGGACCAGATGGAATCATACCACCCTTTAACATGTTCCAACTGAGTAGGCCAGTCTGGAGTTACAGGGATAGGCTTGGCCTCTTCTGTATGAACTTTCTTGGAAAATTTTATTTTCTGGTGTGTTGATATTAGGATTATGCAAACCTTAAACTATCATATAAGTGAACAGCAGGTACTTCTTTAAATTTGGATTATTCTGTTAGGATTAGTCTGGAAAGAGGTGTCAGAATGGAGAGGCCATGGGCATAGGTTGCAGCATGGGGAAGTCTGTAGAACAAGGCAAAAAAATCAAGTGGCATGATGAAATGACGAAACAGATTATTGTAATTCCTCTCCCTTAAAAACACGTGGACCTCAGCTGGACAGCGACCTAACAAATGCACCTGGTTGTCCCTGCTTTTAGTGGGGATTGGACTAGACAATGTCCAGAGGCCTCTTCAGAGTTCAGTTATTCTACTGTTCTCTGAAATCTGTTGGTTCTGTGATGAATATTCATGTTGGTATTTTATCTCTTCATTACTCTGGATAAGTTTCAACATGCTTTGATGTTGGCTACCTGCTTTCAGCAATAGTATTGAGTATATGGTTACTTGAAAAACTGTCATGTAGCATTTGGAACTAACAATGGAAAAACTGAGCCACTTACAAAATCATGGATAGATGTGTGCTCCCTCAAATTACTCCATTTTTTTTAGAAAGAGGACGTGGAAGTATTTAGTCAGAGGTCAGCATGTGAAGTTGTCTGCTCTGCTGGACTGAAAGTTTGTCATTGATCCATTTTATTTCTATCCTTCTTAGTTTTGTCGCTTTTGGTGTCACTGAAGAATGTTTATCACGGTAGTGATGAATGCCATCCAGGTGTACCTGAGGGCAATATATTTCCCCTGATAATATATTCTCCTGTGAAACTTTTCACTAATTATTTTTTCTCTTTTCATAGGTCAAAAGCCAAAAGTTTCAGAAAATGACTTTGAGGATCTCTTATCTAATCAAGGATTTTCAGCAAAATCTGATAAAAAGGGACCAAAGACGATTGCTGAGATGAGAAAACAAGAGATGTCTAAAGATATGGACCCCCTGAAACTCAAGGTTTGTTTAGCAGTGATTTTGATTTAAATGAAAAAATGATCTTATGCTTAGAACTGCTGATAACGGAGCAGAAAGATACAATGGCAAACAGAGAAGGGTCATGGGTTAGAAAAGATGGATTTAGCCTATAGTACAAAAATATGCTTTAAGAGTGAGGCATGTGAGAATAACTGTCTTCAGGATGACATGTACATAGATTTCCTGGTTAAGAAGTGCTGCTGCTGTTCTAAGAAATTACTAGAAGGTACAGTTCTGGAGACAGCCTGTATAACTAATTTGGGTGGTGTTCCTTGCTGTTCAGATTATTTTGACCCATTAGTCTGTTGTAACCCAAGACATAGTCATTGATACCTTCACATATTAATACACTTCCAGTTTTGTAGTGTTTATGGTGCTTTAGAAAAGTTTGTAAACTAACCTTAAAGGGCTACTGAAATTCGTTTTCACAAAGTGTCCTTTCTGAAGAGAGAGGGCATAGCTTGCATGGGTAGCTTTTAACAGAAATCACTGTAAATGGAAATAAGTACAAATATTTAGTTACCATCCATGTTGGTGATAGTAAGCATTCAGTGAAAACACTGTATGCCTATATTATGGCTTGTATATTGCTGTTAAAATCTGTGAAGTTTTTGTAATTGACTTTGAGGATATCTGAAAGAGCAACTTCAGTCTGTGCATCTCTGCAGATTGCTTTAGTTAACATGAATTATTAGTTGACACAATGTTTTGTAAAAAACTTGTATAACAGAAGTTTTTAAATGTTTTTACAGTTTTGTACAAATCAAGTAATAATTTGTGTGTGCCCTGATGAGATTAATGTAGTATCTACTTGTAACATATGTTTCTAATTACTCCTGTCATTTCTCTTGCCATTAATTTTACAGGGGTTTGTAACATGTAACTATCTCAGTAATTTCTCTTGCAATTAATTTCTGCAATCAAATAGTAACAATGAGCTATTCCCTAGTGGTAGATGCAAAATATCACTTCTAGGTGGGTAAGACTATTGAATTTGGGGAGTGAGTGCAGTAGACAACTGTACTTGGGTTGTGTTCATACTTGCAGAGAGTGAAGATTATGTCTGTAGAGGCTGAGAATGCTTACAGTGCTGCATTCAGTTCTGTATTTTTTGATTTCCCTAGATTCTTGAATGGATTGAAGGAAAGGAGAGAAATATCAGAGCATTGATATCTACTCTTCATACAGTGCTTTGGGAAGGGGAAAATAAGTGGAAACCGGTCAGCATGGCAGATTTAGTAACTCCTGAGCAAGTAAAGAAGTACTACAGGAAAGCAGTGCTTGTAGTTCATCCTGATAAGGTGAGTGTGTTCCTCTGATTTGTTATTTATTTTTTGTTATAGGAGGAATACAAACTACTTTTACCACATCATACTGGTTCCTGGCAAATGCTTTGGTTCTTAATAAGTACCCTAGATGTTCTTCACTGTGCTTCCATTGCTATCTGAATGTGGTGTCCTACTGCATTCAGGTAGTCACAGGATTATTGTCATCCTGACACAGCACAGAATTGAACAGAGAAGTGTTAACAAATGAAAGATCTCGTGAGAGTTTTACTGAGCACCAAAGTCAGTTGTGCTGGGTTCTGACTGAGAGATGGTAGATTTAATGCTGATTTGTGGAATCTTTCATTTCTATGAGCTGGTACTTCAAGTCTTTTAGAACTAGGATGGAGACTCAGAGGCTGCCACAGCAAAACTAAAAGGAAAGACCTGCTGAACCTCATTTACTAAACCATTTTTACTCAAAAAATTAACATTGCTAGAATAAACAAATTATCAGATGAAAAATACATAATTAATATTACACTTGTCTTTTAAAAAGTACAGTAATTTCACGACTATAAGGCGCACCCTTTTGACTAAAATTTTTCCCTGAACCTGGAAGTGCACCTTATAGTCCGGTGCGCCTTGTATAATGGACAAAGTTGCGACATTTGCCACAACGATGGGGCGGGTACGTGAGCGCGCTGAGTTGCGAAGGGGGGTGCGGGAGCGGGCGGCCATGGCTGGCAGGAGCCGTGTGGGGAGGGAGGGAGCCAGCGCTGACCCTGGCCACCTCATGGGGAGAGAGGGAGGGGGCGCCAGTCTTGGATGTGGTGTGGGGAGGGAGGGAGCTGCCGCCGGCGCTGGCTGCCATGTGGGGAGAGAGTGAGGCGGCGCCAGTCCCGTACGAGCCGCGCAGGGAGAGAGCGGCACCGCCCCAGCCCCGTACGAGCCGTGCAGGGAGAGAGCGGAGTGGCACTGGCCCCGACAGCCACGCGGGGAGAGAGGGAAGCGCCGCTGCTGGCCCAGTGCGAGCCGCGCGGGGAAGGCGAGAGCAGGTGGCCACAGAAGCTGCGAGTCGCAGCCACCCTGAGCCAACCTAGACCATGGGCAGTCCCAAGCCACCCCGGACCGCCGCGAGCTGCGGCTGCCACGAGCCCGGCCTTGCCAGCCGGCGCCACGGGCAGGCGGGAGTGCTGAGGCTCACGGCACGGGGAGGGCGCCTGGGACTGCATTTAAAGGCTACGCCAATCTGTGAAAAATGTTTGCAAATTGAGCACTTGCCAGTAAACCCGCGATGGCACGATTCTGTTACTAATTCGTTACTTTGTTGCGCACTGCGCGGCTCCTCGCTGCAAAAAAATGTGCGCCTTATATGATCTACAAAGTTGCGAAATTTCCTGACTCCCGGGGGGTGCACCTTATAGTCCGGTGCACCTTATGGTCGTGAAATTACTGTATTTAATGCATCCCAATATATAAAGGTAGCTTGTTGTTCTGATTTCTTGCATTAGCTAGAAAGAGAAGCATTGGATATAATTGGTTTGAATTTAGTGGTTTAGTGAGCAGTAGTCTAAATCCCATGTTGTCTTGTTTCCATAAACATGCAAGACATTTTCTTGTTTTCTAGTTCCCCCTGTCTTTTGGTGTTCTTGGGTATGTGTCTTCTTCCACCTTTGTGATGGCTTTTTGGGTGTTTTCTGTAAGGCCCTTAATAACATCAGTGTCAGAACACTGCTCTATTTAAGGCATATTTGTCTTCCTTGCTCTTTTATTCTGCCACTTACTTAAAGCACTCTCTAAATATGTCGATAAAGTACTGCAGGTGGCAAAAACTAAGGAGCAGGAGAAGGGGAGAGATACTGGAGGGAACTCTGGGGCTTCCCTTTTCTGTTGGAAAGAGCCATCTTTTGGGACTGGGTTTTTTTTAACCACAAGGGTTGGATTGTGTTGGCCCAGAGTTAGGGCTGCTGTGAAACAGGCAGGGAATCAGGAACATACTGTCTTTGAGTATGGAAGCAAACACACAGGAAGTGCTGTGTCAGTCGAGTTGAATATTAGCATCATTCACAACCAGCAATAGATTTTTCTCCAGGGAGTCCCATCCAAAAAATGTTGTCTCAAAGAGGACTCCGATTTTATCCTTGTACACTACTGTAAGATCTCTCAAGAAGCAATTCTAAAAATTACTTAATTTGATTAGTAAATAATAGTAACCAAAACTATTTATGAAAAGAATAGCTTTGAAAATTGTTTTTAGCTAAATTTCAATTATGAATTGTACTGAAAGCTTAAAAGTATTTAAAATACTCATAGCAAGCTTTGGATAAGCTTGGAGAGAGTTCTCTGTCAGTAAAATTATATTCACAGAGCAGTCTATAGCATAAAACAGCAAATATAAAAGGGGTGGAATCTTTTCTATATTACTTAATTTCCAGTATTTTTATGCTTATGGCACATTCTCTTTTTTTCCAGGCCACAGGACAACCCTATGAGCAATATGCTAAAATGATCTTCATGGAATTGAATGATGCGTGGTCAGAGTTTGAAAACCAGGGATCAAAGGCCCTTTTCTGAAACTTCTCCTTTCACAGAACTGCTTCCAGAAACTGGAGCTGAGCATCGTTATGACTTTATTGCGCCTGAGATTTGTGAAGCGCTTTTCCATGATTCCAGCACAGTTTCTAGTCATGCACTTAAACGTGGGGATGTATTTTGTAAGCTGTAGAGTAAAAAGCATTACATAGATGCATTAAGAAAAAAAGCTGCTGAGTACCTGTAGAATTCACAGTCTGGGAATAAAGGTTTCTCTTCAGTTTTGTATAAGAAAAATAGAATTTATTGAAGCTAAGTAATTAGTGATAGGCTAGGATTAGTTATAAATCATTCCAACTTAATTGATCTTTCCTGTACCTCTACCGTCCCAAATTTGTCTGTTACTTTGAGTAGTTTTGTGATTCAGTTTTGATATTTGGTGCCTGTCGCCTTCTTCAAAGTGCTTTAGTTAGCAGCAGTGAATTTGCTTGGCTTATCTCAAACCTAAGGGTGTATATTTTCATCTGTATTTTGTATAATTAATCTGATAATCATTCTGTAAATAATGTTTTCTGGTAATATCTGTGTTGCTTACAATAGAGTAACAGTTTAGCCTAAAAGATGCCACATGTGGGAAAATCAGACAGGGTTGTTCTTGATTTTATTTTTTTTTTTTTTTTACATATCATGAATATGAAATTTTCACTGAGGTCGGCATGTTCCTGCTGGTTTTTTTTTTTTTTTTAAATTTATTGAATTAGTCTAACCTGGGCTTATTTTCCTACTCCTTTAAATGGTGTCTCTTGGTTCTGAATTCAGTGGAACTTTCCTTTCATCGCACTTCAAATACTCTGATAGAAACAATGTTACTTTGAAACTTGAAGTGTAAGCACAAACTTTTTACTGTGCTTTGACTTGTCTGAGTATTAAATCATTCATTATCATCTGATAAGCATTTAAAGTGCTTTAACAAACATTTTGCTGCATGTTTGAGCTGTATTTTTGAGATACGGATGGCATCAGTGCATGGGAAAACATGGTATGTCTTGGTAACAAAACTTGCCATGTTTTCTCATCCCTGTTCGGAAGGCACTTTTTCACTAGTGCTGAGTGGATGATGCAAATGACCAATGACTGTTTACTCCATGTAATAGCAAAATGCAATTTTCATATCAAGTTTGAAAACATTGAAAATCAGTGCTGGGGTATTAAATCTTCAGCAGCGGTCTCTTGATACCAGACAGTTGGGCATTCAAGGGGATATTTTGATCACTTGCCTTTTTACACATTTTGCATGCTTATCTGAGAGGGAAGTTGTATTATTAGCTGAGGTAGCTGTTCAGCTGAGCAACATCTGAACAGGAAACACGAGATTTTAATACCACCTGAAAGGTGTGTTGGATGAGACTTTCCACTGCTGCACCAGCCTGAGAGCTGGTGGGTTAGAGACTGCTGAACAGTTGCAATGTCTAGTCTCTAGCTCTGATATAACACAGTTACTTATCAACCTCTGATCAAAGGTTTTGTTTGTGTATATTTGCATATATATTTAGCTGCTGTGATCTTTTTTTTTTTTTTTAACGTGAAGCTAGGATCAGTTATGGATCTGGAAGTTTGTATATCATTCATAGCTGCTGTTGTATTTCAGCAACTGCTTTGAAGCAGTCTTAAATCTCAGTAGATTTCTTCATAAATGTACGTAACTTGCTGTCTGATTTAAAGTAAGAATTAATCTTTTTCCTTTGGGCAGTTCATTAATTCTTTGTGTATGTGTTCTGCAACCATGGAAATTAAAGGCTTCTGCTGGTAGGATAGGTTTGTGGGAGACCTCTTTACAGTTGTAGGGAAAATGCTATCTAGTAATAGGTTTAAAAAGATGAATACGGATGTATAATGACTTTGACCATAGTGCTATATACAAGTGAGAGATAAAGTATTTCTGAGGGGGCTGCTTAGAATAAGGAAGGACTGCTTTAAAAACCCGTGTTCATTCAGCATGAACAGGCAACTTAATTTTGAGGCATACATTTTAAATTGCTCTTTTCTTGAAATATATGTTTAAAAAATTAAAGCATGAAAATTGGGAGGAAAATATCTTCCTCTGCTTTGTATATTTGGTAGCATTTTCTGGATGATGTCTACATTAATATTTTTTTAATTTCTCTACTCTTGCTTGCAAAAATTTTCTTGAACCATCCGAGAAGAACCTTAGATGTGATTTTAAGTTAGCAGAGAACATGAGTGCAAGTACTGGAACTGAAGATCTCTTGAAATTAGCTCTCTCTTTTAAATATTATGGAAAATCAAGAAATTTGGCTATGGATTCTTCCAAGAGCCATTAGAAAATTACTGAAACTTCAGTCATGTTGGCAGAACTCAGCTGTAAGTACTCAGTTTATTTTATAACTTAGTCAGCTCTGGTTCTCAGTGGGGGAACTGGCTGATTCCTCTGTCCTGCTCCTTTCTACATAATCGAATTTTGCTGCTAAGAATCTGGGAGAGGCTTGGTTTGGTAAACTGATGAATTTTGACAATGAAACTATTTTGGGTAGGGTGTTTTAATTTTGGTTATATTTTTTGTAACTGTACCCTTTCTCTGTGTTACGTATAAGAATGTGCAAACAATGGGGATTTCATTAAGGTTCTGTAAGCAAACTGTAATTTGGAAATTAAAAGAAGTTCAAGTGGTGAAGATGAACATAATAAATGGAAGTTTTGTTTTCTGTGCAACACAAAGCAGCATGAGGACTTGAGGACTACTAATGGTGTTTCTATGGTGTTACTAATGGTGTAAGGCTTACACATTAGGTGCAAGAACCTGGGAAGAAGGAAGTTAAAGTATATTTCATCTAAATGTGTATTGAGTCTTAATGTTGCTTTTATAAGAAAGAGTCATTGGGAAGAAAAACGTCCAGTTGTTTGAATTCATCTTAAAACAGTAATAAAAAATGGTAGAAAATCTGGGAATGAGGGCTTTTCAGCCTTTTGCTTTGTACTTGCTCATTGTCTGTCTGCTGTATGGACTAGAAGTGCACTCAAATGATAACACACACATTTCACTGGGTGTCCACAAACTGAAAAGCTTTTAGAACAGGCTTCAGAAGGAAAAAAAAAATTAACAAAAAAAATATTAATCAGAGACTTGGCTGGATTCTCTCTTTGCTACAAATGTTTACTTTCCATTCATGTTAATTGTTCATTGCATACTTAAGTTTTGAAGTGTTGAAGCCACGCCCTGAAAGCTGAACTTCCTATCTGCTTCTGCTGGCTATGAAGCTTGAAATTGAGGTCACTGGGTGTTGCCTGCATGTTGAGACTCTGACTACCAGCCTTTGCATGTGGCACTTGAGGTTCTCTTATGAAGCACCTCCTTGACTCTTGCAGCAAGTTGTGGTGCCTCTTGGCCCTTGTTGTTCCTCTGGTAGCAACACCTGACATATCATACATTGTTTGCAGCCTACCAGGGCTCACTTTCCAAAAGTAAGTAGGCTGAGATGGTTGTTGCAAGAGGAAAACAGCACAAGATCAATTAAAGGAAGAGTAGAGAAAAACACCAGGGCTCTAAAGTACATCTGGCATAGCGTTTAATAATCCTCTCTCCACTGACCTATTGCTACCTACCTCTGCTAAGAACAGGTGTAGGCTAGTAGAGAGAACCTGGCTTGCAGCCTGCTTTCCAGCCCTTTTGGAACATTGCTGACTGACTGTAACAGGTGGGATTACCAAGTCTCTGGCTTTTTTTTTTTTTTTTGTCCTCCCCAGAAGTTTCTATAAAGCAGGTTTAAAAAATGTTTGGGCAGGTTTTCAGTAATTATTTTTAATTATATTGCTTGTGTTAACATTGGTGTTAGATCTGGGGAGTCCAGCAACATAACTTTTGAGACAGAGACATGGGAAGAATTGGTGTTGAGACGGAGTGTGGTTGGAGTCTGCCTAATAGAAACAACTGTTGTATTTCAACTGGCGGAAATCGGTTGGTGTCTGTCTTCAACTTCGGGCATGCCTGATTGGTGTTTCCTGTTGCTGTCAGAGTTCCTTAGGAGCAGCAAAGAGTGTTAGAGGTTAGCTAAACATAAAGCTTGGAAGGAAAAGGTCCTCTGCACTGTTAGTTGGGTCAAGTTCAGGCTATTTTGCTGGTCAGGGGCAGCTTCTTCAGCAAGTACAGAAGAGAAAACTTCCAAAAGTGCTGATGAAGTACATTTCCTTGGAACAGTGGCAGAGTCCTTGGTGTTGTATTTGTTAGGGTAAAGAGTGCTCATGAAAAATGCCTTGTTTACCTCCACGTTCTTGGTAATTCTGGACAGCTCCTTCCATTTTGTCTTGCCAAGCACAGAGCAACAGTTCGTTTGTGTAAGCTATATGCACAAGATTAATATTTTGCACAAACCAAAGCGGAGTTTGAGCATAACAGAAATCTCATCAGGCCTTTGGGGCTGCTGGATTCTGTGCACCATTCCACTTCCTGAGGCCAGACTGCAGTTTCCCCAGTAGTGGCAGTGTGGTTGCATACTTGCTGGCCACTGCACTCTGGTGCTCATAGAAGTGTTTTCAGGGATAGCATAAATGTGGAAACCTTGTTGCTCCTTAGCTGTGTCCTTAATTGTCTGACAATTGTGACATAATGGCTGCTTTGTAAATAAAGCCAAATTAATCTTGTATGACTCAGCTGACATTTTCAGTCAAGAACTTGCAGGTGGTTGACCTGCAAAAGCTGTAAGAGGAATGTATCATTTCCCACCCTTTGAGCCAGTCCCTGGTGCAGAGCAGCTCTTGCACCCAGAGGCCCAATGATGAGGATCTGAGCTCTGGTTCTGAAATTGATGAATCTTGCAATGCTTGCTTACTCTCTCTTTGGGTGAGCTTATTATGGACTGCAGTTTAGACTGCATTAAGCTTCCAACATATGCTCCAAAAATGCAAATTCAATACTTTTTATGAAGGATATGTGTTGTCATAGAAGCTTTTATTACCAAAAGGGGATTAAGAGGCATTGTGGGAACTCCCAAAACTCTTTAGTGGAATGTACTGTATATTTGCAATGTAGATTTCTAGAAGTGATTGTCATCTCTCATAAGGTCTTGGCTTGTTCTGAGGTCCTTATTGTATTTACCTATAGTTGTGATTGTATTTTCAATACCTGTGTTTTCTTCTGATTTGGAGTGTGTGGAATTCCTGGTTTTGCCATCTTTCAGGAAATGCAATGTACTGTGTAATTTTGCTACAAGTGAAATGAAACTTATATCTGTATGTATATAAGGTAAAGTAGTCAAATTAAGCCTTGTTTAAAAGTAGATTTAATGTTTGGTACAATGTCCTTGAACAGAATATTTTGCTTTGAAATGTATTACAATTTAACCAGTGATCAATTAAAACAAATGGAATAACTTTGTGTATTTCCTTCTTTACCAAGAGAGAAATGGCCTGAGCACCCAAAGCATTTCCGCTGTGTCTTCCAGAATGATGTGCGAAAGTTAGAGAAGTGGTTCTCATTAATAAGTTCAGGTTGACTGAACCTGTTAGGACCTAAGTGTCTCTTCGGAAGCGTATCTTGTGTTGGAGAGGTGTTGCTGCAGTGTGCCCTGGGGTTTGGCAGCTGCATTTTCCAAGTCCCTGTGTTGGGCTGAGGGGGTGCTTGCACAGGATCTGGTGCAGTGCTTTCCCATTGCTCAAGGGAAGCTCTTGACTAAGTGTGTAGCCTTAATCAAAGGGAAGAAAGCAGGAGCATGTGGACACTACTGAGGCAGGACAGAGGAATATGAGCAGCCTTGTAGGGATGGTGGGTGGACACATCCAGTGATGAAGGACTGCAGGAATCTGAGGGAATGTGGGGTGGAAAGGGTGAGCTTCTGCTGGGGGCATACTGACAGGGTGCCCAGGAGCATCTTTTGACTCCATGCTCTGTAGCAAGGATGGGCAAGCAGCATCTTGCACAGGTGGAAACAAGCTACTCAGTGACATTGAGAAAGTTTCCTTTTAACTTTAAAAGCACAAAAGAGGGGATCCCCAAGGAGAAGGGGAGAAAACAGGGAGAAGATAAGAGAATGGACAGGCATGACCAAAGACGGAGTAGAAGTGCATGGAGCAAGAAAAAAAAGCTCTAGCTATCTGAATTCACTTAGGCAAAGACCATTGCTACTGGATAATGTTTTTTAATATTCTGCTTACTACTTTGAATAATCTGATGGGTTTACAAGAATTTATGGTAAAAATTTATGGTATTCTCTCAGTGCCAAGATGTTAAAAGACCTTTCTCCTTGTCTCATGAACGGAACATGCTACCACTTTTGGTGCTGATCAGTTTATTTCTAACATGCGAATATGCTGAAAAATGCATTGATAACAATTTCTGGTCCTTCACCACTGCAGCAAAGGAGGATAATGTTAGTGCATTTTTCTTTGCCATATGCAAGGCTTCTGGCTACTCTGATGTGTAGAAAGACTTGAGTTGGGAAAACACAGCACATGGAAATCCTGAAGAGTCAAGCTAGCAAGCATCAGCATTTACAGCAGGTGAGCAGAATGCATTCCAAAGAAATAGCACAGCCATAAATTCAATATCAAGCAAAGCACACAGGACAAGAGTGAATGGGGGATTTTTAAAGGGCAGCAGAAATGCTGTGACTGTGGTGCGCAGAGCAGCCTGCAGCAGTCAAAGCCTTCCAAGTCTGCAGTTGTAGTCACCTGACCTGGGTACTGTAATGTTGGAGAGGATTTGCCCTACTTCAGCACTGCCTCTCTTATGAGAGTAAGAAAAGGACTTCTGGTAGATTTTTGGGCAAAAAACTCTGGAAAAGGGAAAATGGAGCATGTAAGTAGGTGAAGACTTGCTCTAGAAGGATCCCTTCTAGTACGAACTTACAAGGAGCTCCTCATCTTCTTTAATCTGCAATGCTGTTGGCTGTTCTCCTTGGGTGGCTTCAGCTTCTAATCAAAGCTCTGGGCACACACAAAATAATGGCTGTAAAGTTTTCTGGTATGTAATGGTGCTGGCAGACTCAGCCATTGTTAGCTGGTGAACTGCAATGCTTGTTTCTGTATGCATGGTCTGGTGAGGAGCAGGGCAGCACAACTGCTCTGCAGGGGATGGGATCATCAGTGCACTGCTGCCCTGACAACATGCAATGCATCCAGCACAACTTGTAATGTGCCAGAAGAAACCTGAAGAAACAGCTTATCCAGCTTGCTCAGGAAGCTGATTTAAATTGCAAACCTTGGTTTGTCATGGCAGGAATGTTGTTGTGTGCTGTGAAGCACTGAGAATTCCATAGTGTTTGAGTTGGGTACTCCTGCTGCGTCTGCTCCTCTCCTGATCCCTGCTGGCCTAGCACTGTCAGTCTCATTATGAGATTCAAAAATGCTGCTGACAGCATTCCTGGAAGGTGTTAGAGTGTTTGACTCAAAGACTTCCCTCTTGTCAACAGTATCAAGATTTCATCCTTCTCTGGTCTTCTGGAGTTTCTGAAGCAATGTATTCACTAGGCTTCATGTGGAAACTGACCTCCAGCAAAGCAGAACTAGAAACTCTCAGCCTACAGCAGCTAGCTGCTGTGATGTCTCTTAGCTCCTCCTTTCTTGCTGCACACCTGCTCTGTCCACATCCTAGCAGAGGCTCACCTTGGAAACAAATAAGGTGCCAGGTTCTGTTCTAGGGATGTATGAACCACACAATCTGATTCCTACATGTTTTTTCAATGGATTGAATTAAGGCTGTTGAACCCAGCGTACATTTGATCTTATATCACACTGAGATGTTTTTATATACTGTGGCTAAATTTACCTCTCATGCCTTTGCTGACTCATCATGAAACCAGGGATGAATGCAGGGTTTTTTAAATTTTCATTTTATCACCAATGTGTGTGTTTTGTTGGGTTTTTTTGTTTGCTTTTGTTTTTCCCTCTGCTACCTTCACTATAGGAACTGCCCTCCCTTTTTCTTCCCTTACTCACTTCTCCTCACAAGGCTTTTCTGCTGCTCATATCACCATCAGCCTGACACTTATTAGACCTGGAAATTCCTCACCTGCTTCTGTGCACACAGTGCAGCTACAGCTCCACAGGGGCAAGGAATGAGCCTTTGCCAGACCTCTGTATTTCTTTTCCTGTGTGTGGGACACCATCAGGACCACATCTCCTCTGGAGGGTTGATCTGCAATTGTTTACCATCTCCAGATGTGTGACAGGATATCTGGGGGTTTCTTATAAAATCTTCCTAGAATTCATGCAAGGAGGAGAGGCAGAAGGGACATAATTCTGTGCTCTGCTTTTTCTAAGGTGGGCAACTTGTTTTGGCCTGTCCTCGACCCACCACTCCTCTGCCATTTACCCCCTTGTGGTGGGTGGCAACTCCACTGCTCCCCTGAGTGAAATGCACCTGATTTCATGTGGAATTATTTATAATCAGTAATCATTTTTCTTTGCTTTGATTGCCATCTGCTGGCAGAATGATGCGTTCATCATTTCACACTCTTATCACATAGGTGATTTTTTTAATACTAAGCATTTTGAATGTGTTTGTGGGGTTTGTGTGTGCATGTTGCACAAAAGGGCTCCTTTTGGATGTCTGAATTCCCAGGCTGACAATGCTGGAGGCAGAGTACACAGCCCATAAGAACAGATACTCCACTAAGTGAACAGGAGCAAGTAACGTGTGCTGGAGAGTGAGGAAGAGGAGACATGCACAGGAGCCTTGGAAATTCGGGTGGACACACAGACTGGAAGCAGCATGGGAGAGCAAGGGGCTGGGCAGAGAGCATCCAGGTAGATCCCAGGGCTGTGCCCTGATGTGCTCAGCCTGTGGTGAGTAGGAGTGACCTCAGTACAGACAGACAGCATTGAGAATGCAGCTACTCAGCTGCAGCGGGAGGAGGAAGAACAGACTAAGCACCCAAAGCTTCCGGGTGGTGCAAACTGCTGTACAGTCCTAACGCTTGCTCTGAGTAAATGGAGCTGAGAAATGAGGCCCTGAGAGCTCAGCCCAGGCTGCTCCAGCCATGGTGAGGTTGTTGAGGTGACTGGGTGTGAGCTTCCTGAGTGACTGCAAAGGGCACCCGCCTGCATGGTCCAGCACTAGACCCAGGGTTAGCATCCTTAACAAATGCTCTCAAAAAAAGGCCCATTTCTCACCAGTGTTTCTATGCCCCACCATGAATGCCACAAAATTCATCTGGTCAATATCTTGAATGCTCCAACTTGGCTTCTGAATCAAGTTCTGTCCTGGAATGTTTCCTGTCTGAAATAAAAAGTCCACGGCTTCAAAGGAAAATTTATGTGCATTTATTCATCCTTGTGCAAGATGGTATAAAACTCAGCCTAAGTGACAGCAATTAAAAATAATTTGATAACAACAAGACCTCAAAAACAAAGTTTGAGTTTTACCTGGATGAATGATTGGGAAGTGCATCTTTAATATGATCAAGCATCTTGTGTAAGATAAATAAAATCAGATAAGCTTCAACTTTTAATTCCATTGCTGTCAAGTGTAATACATCTGCTTGAAATGATAAATACAGTTCTTCAATGTTAGTGCTATGGAAATAATATTAGAAGATTACTCCTGATGCTGGAAGAACAGAATCTGCTGAATTTTTCAGCAGATCTTTAGCATAGACTGGAATTCCTGTTGCTGTGATCCATGGTGGTATTTAATACTTCATATCCTTTTCCATAGACAGGCTGAAATGCAAATGCATTTCCCAAAGCCATTTCTCCTGGCAGTGTTTGCAATTTCTGCAGAAGCGTCCAAAGAAGATGTTAGATAAGAGTGTGCATACTCTTATCCAGGATTGTGAAGCTCCAGTTCTGCAGAGCAGTGGTGTACCTCTGTATCCTTAACAGGAAAAAGGCCGCATCAGTTTTAATGAGCCCCACTGGACAATGCACAGGAGAAAGCACACACCTACCTACTGCGCTAACTTTGTCCTCCTGCCAGACCCACTCCTGCATTTTCTTCCAGGAAGTCACTAGAGTTCAAGGTAAAGAAAACTAAGCAAATTTTCCTTGTCTTTCTCTTAGAAATGGCTTGAGTAGCATGAGTTTTGCCTCTCTACATTGCTCTGGTGAGATGCCAGCTGTAGTACTGAGTCCATCTCTGCAGTCCTCAGCATAAGGATATGGACCTGTGGGAATGAGTTCCAAGGAGGCCACAGAGATGACCAGAGGGCTGAAGCAGCTCTTTGAAGAGATGGGATTGTTCAGCATGGAAAGAAAAGGCTCTGAGGTGACCTCATTATGCCCTTCCAGCATCTAAAGGAGGTTTGCAAAAAGGAGGGAAAAGGACTTTTGGAAAGGGTATATAGTGACAAGGACAAGTAGCAGGAGTTTTCTTGGAGCTCAAGAACCTGGACATGTCCTGGCTTCATTTTGGGCACAGCATTGCTCCTGAGATGGCTTCTCCAACACAAGGGAAGGAAAAGAGCAAGACGTTTGTCCTAAAAGATGCAATGCTTTGGTTATAGCACCGGTTATTCCATCAATATCTTGCCTTATCCCTTCCTGTACATGGTCTGTTGGCATTTCACAGCATTTTGCTGGAAAATGCTTTATGCATAATGGTTACTATTTTTTTTCTTGGTTTTGTGTATGTCTAGAGAGTTCTCTGTATTTATCAACATCCCACATACTGTGGGTTACACTTTCTCGTCTCCTGTGTGTCCAGAGGGTTAAATGTACCATGATTATTCAGGTTTGATGTTTCTTTGTACAAGACACAATTTCTTAGGAAGGAAGAACAACACAATTAGCACAAGCTAAACAAAACTTACATTAAGAGACATTTGAGGCAACATCTCAAAAAGAAAACCCTCAAAGCCACAGGCAAGAGCAGGCACTGACCATCAGACAATTTTGCTTTTACAGCTAATATAAGCTAGGTAGTAAGTGTCCGAGGTAAATTGCAAGTGATGCATCTTAATAGCTTTTGCAGAGATGGCCAAAATCAAGCAAAGACAGATTTAAGGCCTGACAGCTTGAGGTCTAGTAAAGCAATGTTTTGAAGCTCAAGATCTGTTTTTAGTATGGTTGAGCTACAAGGTTACAATATCTAGGTGAGGAAAGGTAAATCCAAGGCCTCTGATACAAAAGCTATGAAATGTAAGAAATTCTGTTTTCAGTGATGTGTTTATGGAGAGCAAACTACTCTGTAAGGCATTTCCAAGATTTACAATGAATTAAGTCCTTAAAACAACCTATGGCATGGACTTTGCGGTGGGAGATGAGTACCTCTGATGACTCAGGCAGCTTCCAAAAAATCCAAGGTTTTTAGATTTTAGTGCCTTTAGTACAGGCCCTACAGGCCTATGTATTTTGTATTTTCTGATGTTTGACTGTGTCTGAAGTAATGTTTGCCCTTGTTTTACACATACAGTTATTGATGCTGAAGCAATTTATTTTTGGAGCATTGAGCATGAACAAGAAAGCAGCCCAGCACTCCAGGCAAATGTGTGCCGAGGCAGAGCCTTGTTTTCAGATATGTGGCTTTTGTAGAATTATCTGCTTATCCATCTCTGCAACTCCAGTGTCAGAGTCATCTGAAATAGTGGTGATTTATCTATTTTTCTCACTATGGCATTTTTTGAATTCTGAAGGTGTTCCCCTGGCATTAAGTACTGCTGCAGCTGTGCCTCCACTTATCTTTTTAGCTTCAACTCAGGTTTCCACAGCAGTGACTGGCCAGGGCTGTGGGGTCCCTGGCTTGGGCAGATGTGTCTCTTTGGTGACACATGGGCACTGTGCTGCCTGTGCCTTCACAGAGGACAGAGAGGTTTTCTGTGGCATTAGCAAGGTGCAGCCTTCCCAGCATGAGAGTTTAGTGAGGAAATTATGCTTTGCATTTCTGCTTCTTGCTAAAGGGTAGAATAAATATTGATGTACTAGTAAGATCCAGCTGTCTGAATAATCCTCTAATAAATTGTATAATAAAGAAGTGAATTCACCAGGAGATCACCTGTTTACACTGATCCGTAATTGGTCTCCAGCAAATAACACATGCAGTTAGAATCTTTCTTGCTTTTAGTATGGACACTTCAGCCCTGGGGACGTGAAGGATGAGATGGCACAAGCCATTTCCTGCCTCTCTACTTGTGATATCATAGTTTGCATAGTCACCAGGGCCAGGAGCATCCTGTGCAATGGGAGCCACTGCTGGCCAGTGGAACCCCAAGGTTCTGCATGAGCAGCATGCAGCTGCACAGACCAGGGACTGATGTCTGGCAGAAATACTTTGCTAAGCAGAGCTGTTTCTGCTCCTGCTTCTGCAGACTCAACACCAGGAGCTGATAAGGGAGCTGGCTCTGCATTGCTGCAGGGAAACTGTTTGCAGGAGCTTGCTCTAGGGCCAACAGAGGCTGCTGCAGGGAGCAGAGCAGCTCTGGAGTTCTGGCTGCCTGCTGTGGTCTTGGACCTCTGACTTCAGAGCAAACTTTTGAAAGCAAGGCACAAGATAGCTGGGAATCTGCACACTGTTTCCTCAGGGACCCTGACATTGATACACCCACCCTTGTGTGGTCTGGACCCCTGGAAGAGAGTCTTTGGTTATTCCTTTGGCTCCAGGGCTATCATATCCTAGAGTTTCTGAAAAGCTTGATAAACTGTCTGTGATGTTGTGAGCCTGAAACACTGGATCATGAAAATGCAGATCTAACAGTTCAGCATCAGAGAAGGGATCTGCCCTTCTCCAGGGACTGGTGTCATGGTAATAAACCCTTTTGTACCATGGGACAATGAATACAAGGAATTGGGTGCCTTCAACCAGCCCTCCATGCTCTCCTGCTCTGGCTGTTTCCCCCTACTTGGGCAGGAGACCAGAGGAACCTGCCTACTGCTGCCTGTCCTGTAAATCCTGTCCCAAATGTCTTGGAAAAGCCTGTTCCTGCTCTTCTTCCCGTAACAGCAGCTAAAAGGCAAGGGACTCAAAGTTGTACTTCTCAAGCCTTCTACATGCCCTTCTGCAGCAGCCCCACCTCTGCATCACACAACTGCAGCTCAGCCTGGCTTTTCCTTGGTACCCAGAGGAACAGGCACTTCCTACTGCCTTCCCCCCTGCTGCCCTGCCTGTGTCAGCCTTCTAAAGCTTCTCCCTCTCTGCTGAGGAGCTGCCCTGACGCTGGCCAGTTCCACTGTAAGGAAGGCTTTATTTAGTGCCTGTGAAATGAGGTAAGCCAGACAGTGTTACGTTGGTATCGGTGGACAAAAGAACTGAAAGGGCCCTGCATAGCAGCGACAACAACAGCAAAAAAAGATGTATCAAGTCTGATTTTAGATGATTCATAAATAATTAGCGTTTCCAAGTGTGTCCTAATTTCAGACGAAAGTGAAAATACAACAAAATGAGCAGAAAATTATGGCTTATGCTTTTAGAACAAGGCACTTTAATTGAGCCAGATGGGCCCAGATGTTTCCTCACACTCTGACTGACATGATCACCTATTCAGAGAGATATGTTGTGGGAGAAACTGTAACAAAGATGCAAGGGGAAATTTTCCACAAGCAATGATTACATTAAGGAGACTTGAGGCAGTTCTTACTGCTCTAGTGAGGGTTAATTGTGTATGAAAATAGAAACATTCCATACTGACTAAAAGAGGCGCTCAATGCCACTAACACTTCAGCTTGTATTTTGATCCAAGTCTTTATGATCACTCTCCTCTCTCATCCACTGATTTTTACTCCAGGTCTCCTTTTGGTCATCTGCTCTTTCTGTTCCTGGCTAATGTGAGCAAGTCTCTCCTCTCTATACTTCAGCTTTCCTGATGAGTTTGATAGCAGTGGCTGGTTTTTTTTCAAAGCTTAGAGTTTCAGTTTGAAGCTATACCTGAGAGAAATGGTTTTATATTATTGCAACATTTGACATGGTCAACCTAAGCAGAGATCTCTGAAGTGTCTCACACTGAAAAAGTCTCCCTTCTGCAGCTGCTGCTGCATTTGAAGCTGCCAAGGGATTATGTGTTTGTGAGGAGGTGTAAATCATGTGTGTACTCATGCAGACGTGCCATCACAAGACAATGGAAATTAAGGCTATAACACTAGGAGACTAGTTGGTATTAGGAAGATATTGAGGTCATCAGGTCTGGAATGGGTCTGGGGATGCTTGATGTGCCTGTCCTGAGAGTGCTCCCTTGCTCCCTTGCACTCCACCTCACCCTCTTGGCTGCAGTCAGACACATGTGGTATGAAAAAGAAGGTTTGGTTTATTTTTCTGCTCAGGTTTGCGTTATTGTTTCAGCTGTGGTGCTCAGGAGCATAGCTATGTGGAAGCTGTCCTTGGACAGCCCTGACTGCATAGCTCAATGTCCTGCTACTTGAGCCTCTGCTTTGCCGTCCTTGTCCTTCCCTTTAACAGCTCAATCCCCTCTCAGATAAAAACAACATACAAAAATGACACAACAGGGGCATGGCTGGGAAAGTGAGGCAATCAACTTCATCACTGTGAAAGTCTTCAGAAGGAAACCTCACAAGTCTGGGAGTCAAATCTCTTCCAAATGCTCTCAGTGAGGAAAAGGGGCCTCTCCCACCTGGCCTAATCTTCAAAGTGCTCCACTGTCAGCCTCTGCCCTAGAGCTGTGTCTCTTAGAGCCCCATCACACACATAGAAGGAGCTGATGGGCCTTGGATGGCATGGGTCAGGGCCTAGGTAGAACCCTGTCTCTTCAGAGGGGTTCAGGGGAGCTGTGTACCCCTTCTCTACAAGCCGTATGTAAGTCCAGCTCAGCTGGAAAGTAAGGCAGGGTACAATTTTTTAGTATTATGCTAATTAACATTGCAGAGCAGTGTTCCTCTCTCAGGTGCAACTAACCCAGCTCCTCCACTGCTAGGAGCTAGTTCCTGCTACAGAGTTTTTCCTCAGGCTGGCAGAGCATACACCTCCAATGAGATCCAACGCTTCCTTCTCCTTCTTGCATGCTGAAAGTGTTAGTCCAGCCAAACAGGAGAGACTGCTTCCTGTGACTAACTTAGGGCAGCAGGTTCCTCACCATGTGCCTGAAATCCTGCTGCAGAACGCGGAGGATCTGCACAAACACAGTGCCTGAGATGGTGCTTGAGGCAAGCTCTATCCATCAAAGACAACCAGGCTCTTCTTGGGAAGGGATTCCCAAAAGGAAGGCAGTGGAGAACTGGACAGCAGTACCAACAAACATTTCTCTAGAGGCTTTTTCTTCCTCAGCTTGGCCACTTTCCTCTGAGCTCCCACTGAGCACAGTTGGTGTTCCAATTCGTGCTGTGGACAACAGCAGGTTGTTGTTTACAAGTCTCAAATTGTTTCGAGCTGTACCAGTAGCATAATAGACCCTGAGGTGCATTGTCTTGTAATTTCTATTCTTCATACAACAAAAGCCTAGAGTCATTAGTCAAATCTGTAGTTCTGCTCTGGATCCCTGTATTGTGGATTAACCACTGAGAGCTCCGCTGGGCAGAGCTCACACGCATGTTCAGTTGTTTCAAGCAATGCTACAAGCACATACCTGTTAAAAGAATAATCTTATGCAGGTAGTAACTCCTCACCACCCCCTCACATCTGTTACTCCGTAGCTTACAAAAACCTCCTTTCCGCTGATGGGAATAAAGAGGATTTGTTTTTTCCCCCACTTTTCAATGCCATCCACAGATGAATGTACAGAATCACAAACAAGACTGCTGTGGAACTCATCTCAAGCTGTTTATTTTCCAGCATCAGTCTATTACACGGCTGGGACAGCAGGAAGATGCCAGCAGCTCATGTCCTCGGCAGCAGCCAGAGAACGTGAGATTACAACACACTTCGCAAGTTTCTTTGCCAACACAAAAAGCAAAAACATATTGACAGTAGTTCTATCCAACCACTATAAGTACATGTACCTGTGGTTAAAACAATGCTTGCTAATACAATACCTACTTGTAAAC
>PYHW01010675.1:457972-490848 GCA_013186435.1 Turdus rufiventris
GGGGCTGCCGGGCCGCTGGCCAATAGCGAGGCTCGGCGGAAGCGCGCGGTGGCCGCTGGTTGGAGGGTGGTGGGTCGGAGGCGGGGCCAGGCGGGAGGGGCGGGGCGCAGCAGGTGCCGCCCCGCAGAGCCGGCGCAGCGCCGGCCGGACCGGGTCGGTGCTAACGTCGCTGGTGCCGAGCCAGAATGAAGCTGCGCTCGGGGGTCTTCGCCTCCTTCTGCCTCCTCGTGCAGGCCTTGGGCGTCGCGCTGTTCCTCCGCGGCTTCTTCCCGGTGCCGGTCAGGTCCGTGCCCCGCAGAGAGGCCCGCACGGACCCTCCCGCCGAGCCGCCCCCGCCCGGCGCAGGTAAGGCGAGCGGCTGCCCGGTGTCGCGGAACATCTTTCTGTAGCGCCCTCGTGTTTCCAGACCAGTTTCCGGAGCAGTTTAGAACTTAACTGGTAGTTATGGCTCATAGTAGGAGTATCTGCTCGCAGTCGAAAAGCCTCAAGCGTCAGCTGTCATTTTTTTGAAGGGTAGGTTTTCCTCTGGTTTTGTTTCCCTTTCCCTGACTGATGGAGCCGCGATACGCAGTCCTGCTCAACGCCAAGTTGTTAGCCTTAAATGATGCCGCCTTGGCTAAATCGCTTCGCGCGTTTCCTGTGATCATTCGCTGGCTGTGTTGTGCACGAGACTCTGGGATGTTTCTGTGGTGCATGAGTGTCTTAATGCCACCTCAGTGAGAAATTAACCCCTCAGTAGTGACAAAACAGCTGTAGTAATGCACGTTGCAGTATGCACGACACCGTTTCTGTGTAATCACTATCTTTACAGGTCCTGCTCTGTTCCAGAGCTGAATTTGTGAACTTAAAATTTTCAATAATCTTTTTAAGGAGTCAGTAGAGGATGTACTAATAATGTAGTTATCTTATATGTTCAGTCACAAATTGCATTAAAGTAATGTGAAGAAGACTGTGTACTTGAGGGACTGTTTTTCACCAGTTTGGACCTTGGGGGATGAAACTTCAGGTGGATTGAGTAGTATTTTGCTCATACAAAACTCTTGATTGGAACACTTATTTATGGTTAACTTTGTGGAGCAGGACTGTAACTGCCAAACTAGGTTTTTAGCTGCTTGATATTTACTGTTAATTCTTCTGAAGTGTTTGATGTTATGCCTGTGGGGACAGGTTTATTTAAATTGTGAGACACAGTGGAGAGAACAGAAAGTTGTGTGATTTAGAGTGTGATGTGCTGGTATTGGTTAAGCAGGAACACTGAAAGAATTTAATCTGATAACAGACTGAGTGGTTTCTGCTGAAAGGCAGATTACTGTCACAGGTACTTGATCGGGCTACTGTGAGTGAAATATTGCATTCACATGTGATTATTAGCAGGAGTCTAATGTAGAAGGAGACTGTTTTGGTGGGAAGGAGATGTTGGACAATTTGGTTTTGAAAGGACTGGTTTGTGTTGAAGAGTGGAAGTGTGTGCCGTGGGGCTCTACAAGCAGTTTAAATTTTGGCATGTCTAAGCCTAAGTGTAGTAGGCAAATATGGAGTGACAGTAGAAGAATACTTACTTTTTGTGGTTCTTGGTTACAGTATGCGTGCAGAGTGATGTTTCGATGATGAGGTCTAAAGGCAGGGTATTGCCTACTAAAACCATGAAGGATTTCAACCTACTTGAGACCTATTCCAAAAATAATCTTTCTCCAGTGCTTCTGTAGCTCCTGAATGTTTCACTTCGTGATTTCTGACTGCCCCTGAGGATATGCTGTCTTGTCTGTGAGAAGGCTGTGATACTGAATTCTTGCAGCACATTATTGTAATAAATTCTTGTTAGAGAACCTGTCATTTTCTTCACAGAAATTCAGGTTCATTCAGAGTAACTGTTTTTTAAGTAATCGTGGCCAAGATAAATAAGCATGTTACATGGCAAGACTTGGACAATGTGTTGCTTTAGCTGTCTTACCGTAAATATTTTCACATGCCTTGTAAATGACTCCAAATTAATTTGAACTTCTCAAGTTTGACCTTCTGATAAATCACACTGCAGGAGGAAGTTAGGAGTGGATTGTATGTGTTTGTGATCTGAGCATTTTTGATGTCCAACAAGGTTTCTTTCACTAAGCAAGTAGAAAGGGAAAGATGTAACTAACAGAACATCCAGTGGTGCCTTCTTGTTTTTCATGGACAGCCAAAGCATGCCTGCTAAGTTGATAATTCAAGTCCTGGAAAAACAAAATTATCAGTTTAATTAGGATTGCTTTCAGTCAGTATTTTGTTGTTGTTGAGATTTCCTTCTTTTCCCTGCTGTGCCCTCCTGCCTCACTTCCTGATCTGGAAAACTCACTAGCAGTAACTAGTCTGTGAATGTCAGTTTGTTGATGCTTATCTATGTACCCCAAAATACAATTTCTGAGGTTGTTTTTGATGTTGTTGTGTTAGACACACGATTATCTGCAACGTTTCCAAATTGTCAACCACTTTTGCAGAAAAAAACTTTACTCTAAAGGACTGTAAAATCCCTAAATTTATTTAAAGCATGTACTGAGCACTTGATTCAACGCAATGGTGTCTGGGTGGAGGCCTGTTGGGTAGGATACATTCTGCTCCCATTTTGCCCTTCTGTGTTTTTTCCTGATATAGAAATGAAACCCTTTAGAGGTTGTGGCAAAAATGTTGCTGTAAGACCTGAATGTCACCATGCAGACCAAGTTCAGTGAAGATGAAGTTGCTGTGGCCAGAATTAAGTCCATGCAAGAGAAAGAGGTGGGCTTGAAGTCGTGGCTTTGCCACCTATTACTTGATGCACAGCAGCATTTTTCTGTACCCACCTATATACTTTGTTCAGGGCATTCTGGAGTTGGATTTTGACCCTGCAGCTGCTATCACTGATCTAACTTATCATACAGTCTTCTACCTTGAAGGGAGTGAATGTGCACAAATCTATTTCATACAACTTTCAGTGAAATTGTCTCTTTCTTTGTAATCTTAAGGTGAGATTTAATAAAGAGGCATTGTTTATGTTGTCATGTGCAAAATTGGGTATTAGCACAGGTAAATGCTATGTCTTTTTTCTAACAGAAGTTGTCTGTCAGATACAGTTAGTTCAACTTTACTGAAGTAAAAAGAGAGAAGGTAGCAGCTATTTGAACACTCCATTTCAAAGCCTTTCCTTAGTTTTCCCCATTTCATGTCACATATTCCATTCACATCTTGTTTTACTTCCTAGAAGTGGTATTGGAGTTGTTGCCTGTGCTGGATGGCTTGAAAACTCATCTTCCTCAGATTACTTCTCAGATCTACTGTTTGCAGCATCTCATTTCTGGGTGTAGAATTAATAAAGAAGTTAAAAGCACTCATTTACGTGGTGAAGTCCTTTAACTTCTGTCTTGTCTTCAGTAAAATTTGTTGATGACTTTCATATGCTCTCTTTTTGTTGCTTAGGAATGGTTTCTAACTGGACCAAGATTCCTCCACCACTTTTCAAAAAAGTTGTCATTGTGCTGATAGATGCTTTGAGAGATGACTTTGTGTTTGGATCCAAAGGTAAACAGTTCATGCCATATACTACTCAAGTTGTTGAAAAAGGGACTTCCTACAGTTTCATTGCTGAAGCCAAGCCACCTACTGTGACTATGCCTCGGATTAAGGTAAGGGGGATTTTTTTCTGTTGTTTTGTTGGAGACGTGGTTGGAGTTGGCATAAAGGACATGCTTGTGGTGTTAGTGCAATCTATGGCTGCATGTCTCCTTGCAGTAGTAATGCATGTGATAGAGTCCTGATTTGCCATGGGCAAGAGGTTGAGGCCAGATAAAGCCCTAGTGCAGGTTTAAATTATTGACATAGCCTTTTTATTTGTAATAATGGAAAGGCAGTATTCTCTTAGTTGTCTTCTATCTAGGAACATTTTTATTGTATTTCTCTGTGTTCATGTAACTTCTGAAAGAAAATCAGCTTACTGTAAAATTGTTTTGTCATAAGGATGTTTCTGAAGAGCTTAAAAAAGAAATTCTGCCAAGTTCTAGATAACTAAAAGATGTATTGTAATGATGTCATCAAAATACTTGATCATCCAGGCTTGTCAGTGGTAGATCTGAGTAACACCTCTGCATTGAAGAAGCTGAGGGAGTGATCATTGGTAGGTTGACTAGCATGCAAGTGAGAGAGTGAGGGGGAGACAGTCTGATAACTCTTTACAGGTGGACTTAATTGCCTTTTCTAGAAGTTTCGTACTTACTGACTGTTTTGAAGGTACTGTCATTGTTAATGTTGAGTCAGTTTACTTACACCTAAATTGTCTTTTGGTGGTTTAATGACCAGTAAATGAAACAAATGTCTGCTGTCATAGTTGTAAAGTCTTTTTTCTGTCCATTAATTTAGACAGTAATATTTTTACCTTCTGTAAAGCTCTTATCTCTGACATCAGCTCACACTGTGTTGTGACAGATGAGGTTATGTGGCAAGACAGCTTATGTTCTTTTACTTTGTTAGGTTTTTTTACCAAAATCATAATTTGTCTGCCATCTGGCTTGTTGCTTCCTCCCATTTACCTTGCTACTGGCTTCTGAGCACTGGAAATTTCTTGTTTAATGTGTCTCTTCTCTTGTTTCATTAGGCTTTGATGACAGGTAGCATACCTGGTTTCATCGATGTTGTCGTGAACCTCAATTCTCCAGCTCTGTTGGATGACAATCTGATATGGCAGGCAAAAACAGCTGGAAAAAGAATAATATTTTATGGTGATGATACTTGGGTCAAATTGTTCCCAAAGCACTTTGTGGAATATGATGGAACAACATCATTTTTTGTGTCAGATTTTACAGAGGTGAGAGGCTTTATATGATCCCAAGTTAAATAGAGTGAGTACGAACACTGTCAGTTTCTGAGAAAGAGTGACTAAAGTCACCCTTGCTCTGAAATACTCACCTGCCAATTAAATAGAAATTGAATTTTTTTGATGTGGGCACTGTAAAGCTAAGCATTCAGTCCCTCATGCATATGCTGTAAAAAGTGTTGTTAAGATACAGTAATAATCAATTTATCACTCTATAACTTTTCTTAACGTTCCGGTTTCTCACAGACTTGTGGTTGGAAGGTGGACGAGTTGCTTTGTTTAAAAATTCTACTATCCACATTTTCAGTTTGTTATCAGATATTATTACTTAGTGCAATCTGCAAGAGGTCCATTAATATATTAGCTTGCCTCTTAGAGGTATACTTTTATAGTATTGCATCATTTTTGTAATTGGAATGAGAGCAGTGTTTCTTTATGTTGTCAAGTAGGGAGCATAGAAAGTAAGTGAAGCAAATTCTGAAAATTCTTACTGTGGGCACATTAGAAGAGTAAATGCTTTGGCAAATTTGCTTCATTTTTGAGCCTATATGATTTGTGAAACCTCAAGCCATTGACCTGCTCCTACTGACTGAAGTATTTTATTATTTAAGGAGGTTACAAAGGTCTGATATTAATTGGAAGACATGTTTAATTGGTTATGCTGATAAGACTTGCAAAAACTTCAGCCTGGAGTAAAAAGTACAAATGTTCTACTGGATCTGTGGTTTTGTGGCTCTCAAGCTCTTTATGCAGTCCTTATGCTGTCTTATATAGTTTGTTAAACACACAGCTTTTTATAGTTTTTTTGCTAGTTATATACAGACTCAACAGTAGTATCACGTGGGAAATGTTGTAGGGATTTTTAATAATTGAGGAGAATATAGGCAAATAAAAATGTATTGTCAACCTGAGCAGGAAAACAGGGGATTTAGGCCCTGAATAGCACTTTTCAAATAGTTTTTCTTTCTCACTCTGCTGTCACTTCTTTTACTCATAGAAAGTACAGTCTTTGTGTGTTTGCACACTAGTTGAAATGGAGTTGAAAGATCAGGGTTTGTTGTACCCCTGAGCTTCCCATCACTAAACTGAGGTTTTTTTGTTATACTTGTGATACTTGATGTATCACATGTGAAGTGATAATCTGGAGTGTGAAGGGTGAAAGTGACTAAAAAATTCTTGAAACAGTTTTTAAAAGTTTCTGTGAAAGCTTGGCAACCCATTTGCCTTGTCTGTATGTAATCTTGTGTCCTTACCAGAAAAGATTAAATAGGGTGAAGAATCTATTTTGTAAGACAAATATATTTGACTGCCTAACATTGAACTAATATTTTTTTTTTCTTATTAACATTGTGAGTGACTGTAACCTCATCAATTTCTATGGAATTTTCATGGGTATTGTGGTTAAATTTTTTGTGCTTTTTTACAAGAGGTATTTTTTATTTCCTTATAGTTGTTTTCTTTTTCTTTGAGGTTGATGATAATGTTACCCGACATTTGGATAGAGTGTTAAAGAGAGAAGACTGGGATCTCCTAATACTACATTACCTGGGGTTGGATCATATTGGTCATGTGAGTGGGCCAAACAGCCCATTAGTGGGACCAAAACTTCGTGAAATGGATAACATACTGAAGAAGATCCATATTTCCCTTCTTTCAAAGGTAGTATAGCTTCCTTTTGGCTCAGTGTCTGTTAGTTGTGGACTGTCATTAAAATGCTTGCTGGTTGTTGTTAGTAGCCTCTTTATTCATGGACTAAAGTGTGTATTCTGTTCTTTGCCTTCTTCTGCCTGTAGCATTTTTAAGGATTTAGTGACTGACCGTAGTAACATCTGCTAACAGCTTCTTCTGGGCAGCTGTGGGAAATATCACCCTCTTGCTGCCTGTGAAGAGGAGAGGAATGCCTGCCAAAATTCTCTCATCACTTGTGAATTAAAATGGTTGCTAGTGTGCTTTCTAGTAAGGAAATTCTGCTGAAGGAGTAATGGGCATGTGTAGCTAACAGCTCTGACGTCCAGAATTATGAAGGCATACCTAATTCTTAGATATTTGATAAATTCAAATGGAAGTGGTGGTCTTAATCTGCAATTTTTATGGTAAATGTAGCACATCTGAATCTGTTTTTAGATTTGTAAACTAGTTGTCAGTTACCTAAGCAATCTGGATGCTGAAATGCCAGGTTCCTAGTTCCAGGTGGCTTTAAACTTTTATTGTTTATTTTTGGTTACTGCAATTCAGAATAGCTGATCATGAAGTTTCAATAGTATTTTTAGTCAAGTGGATACTATCATGTGAAAAGAGAGGTTAAATCCTGTGCGTGGGAGTTCTGTGAATGTTACATTTGTTTTGCTGCTGATTTTTAGTATCTTTGCTTTTGACATTTATATTCAAGCCTTTATCTCAATTTTAGAATACAGACATAATAGAGGCACTTTAGTTTTTGGATAGAATAGGTACTAGTAATAACTAGAGATGATAAAAAGGTACTTTGTTATTGAATGACTTAATTTTCTGCCACTTTGATTTGTTAGCTCAAAATTCTTAGACAGGCGTCACTTAAGTTTTTGTTTCTCTTTTTTCAGAAACATACACATCATTCAACATAATTCTTCAGCAACCATTAACAATCAGTTTTCATTGACTGTCAGATTTCAACCCCAAATCAGTCAGATTTCAACCCCTAAAGCCCTTGGGAAACAAAATTACTATTAGAAATAGGATTGTTTTTTAATATTGAATTGATATTTTTTTATATTTCCAATATCAATAATTCAGCATGTATATTAAAATTCTGGGAAGCTGAACAAATAAAGAGGGGGAATATTTCTGTGTTAATGATGCTCTTCTGAGACTTCGGATTTTCTTCTCATGGTGGGATAGCCTTTATTTAATCTTCCAGAGAGTTTATTGTAACTGTAAATTCAGAGGGTTTTTTTAAAAAAGCTTTTTTTGTGCACTTTTTTTTTTTCTGAGATACTGACAAGTGTGTTAGATATGAATGTGCCTTAACTTCTAAAAAATACTGTTGCTGAGTCACACCTAACTGCTGCCATCTCTTGTTATCTGCCCCAGGGTGAGTAAGTTTCAAAAATGACGAGATATATTTTGAGATATATTCATGTTTGAAAGTGAAGAAGATAGTGAAATGATCTAAATGAATTGTGTATGGCAACTTAGATCTTTTTTCTGTGATTTGCAGGAAGAAGCTTCTCTGCCCAATTTGTTAGTTGTTTGTGGGGATCATGGGATGTCTGAAACAGGCAGCCATGGTGGGTCTTCAGAAGGAGAAGTGCACACACCACTGCTGTTTATCAGCTCTGCTTTTGAGAAGAGAAGTGGTAAGTATCAAGGAAGCATTATCTTTTTTAGAACTGTCTTAGTTTCAGATGGAATAGAGTTAGTTTTCTTCTTAGTAGCTGGTACAGCAATGTTTTTAGGATCCAGTATAAGAATAATGTTGATAACACACTGGTGTTTAAGTTTTTCCTGTGAATCAAGGACTTTTCTATTTCCCATGCTCTGCCATCGAGCAGGTACGAAAGGAACCATTAATGAGCATAGCAAGGACAGCTTTCGTGAACTGGCCACAGGGATATTCCATATCATGGAACAGCACCTCTGGTATATAAACTGGGGCTGCCAGTCACTGCTCGGGGATGGACTGGACATTGGTCAGCAGGTGGTGACAAATTTTATTGGGAATCATTTGTTTCCCTTGGATATTATTTCACTAATATTATTAATATAATACTTAATTTTGTTTCAATTATTAAACTGTCCTAGTCTCAACCTAAAAGGTTTACCTTTTCTTTCTCCTCCCCACCAGGATGGGGGGTGTGAGTGAGTGGCTGTGTGTAAGGCTCCAGTAGATACCAGTGCGTAGTGTACTCTATTAGGATGGGAACACTTCTACTGTATATAACTGTAACAAGAGCAGCAATAATAATTATATGTAGATTATAGTAGTTATTATTGTAATGGAAACGGGAAAGAGAGAGGAATAAAACCTAGGAGAGGGAGAGGAATAAAACCCCAGAGAAACACATAATGCACAATGCAACTGCTCACCACCTTCTGATCAGTGCCCAGCCCACCTTCAAGCAATAATCCACAGCCCCCAGTCAACTCCCTCCAGTTTGTGTACTGGCTGTGATGCTCTATGGTATGGATTATTCCTTTGACCAGTTCACATCAGCTGCTCCAACTGCGTTCTCCCCCAGCTTCTCATGCTCACTGGCAGAGCACAGGCAGTGAAAAAGTTACTGATTTAGAGTAAGCCTTCCTTACCAACAGCTAAAACGTCAGCGTGTTATCAACATTATTCTCATTCTGAATCCAAAACACAGCCTCTGTACCAGATACGAGGAAGAAAACTAACTTTGTCCCAGCTGAAAGCAGGACAAGAACATGCTGGCAACTCCAGTTTATATTATTCTAGAATTCTTACTGAAAAATGCTTAGTTTGTTCTACAGCTACTTGGGAAAGCCCATTCCATGTGATCCAAAACTCTGGTTTCAGCCAAAGTTAACATCTGTATCTTGGTGAAGCCATGAATCAAGCTTTGTAACCACTGAGAGAATTGTGTGTTTTTGAGATGATTATCTTTTACAGCACTGTCCTATCTGAGTGTTGAGAGCTAATGAGATCTGTTGTCAGGATTCTGGGCTAATAGTAATAGGTGTAGATGCAAAATCCTATTTGGAGTGGGTTTAAATTTTGTTTTTCATGACCAGAATATTTCCTTGGTCTCCATTCTTCTCTCTGAGACAGCTAGGATACAGGAATGAATGACAATTTCTCACAAAGAGCTAACCAGAATGAGGAAGAAAGCCCTTGGGCAACTAGAGTCATACAGAAAAACGAAAAGAATAGAAAATAATCCTATTAGAAATAGGATTGTTTTTAACATGAAATTGATCTGACGCTTGTGAAAGGGTGAGCTGTGATGGCACTAATTACATGACTATTGATTACTAAATCTGAAGGATGGAATATAGACCACAAGTGTGTTTACAGTATGGGCTGGTTAATTTTATATCACTGATGTGAATTTACCTGCTTCTGAAGCTGATTTTCTACTTGATTTTCTACTTTCTAATAATAAAAAATAAAAGCCAGATAATGATAGTTAATGGCAAGAGGCAATAAAGAAATGAAGTAGTAGAGAATCTTTAGTCTTTGTAGAGTTGTGCTTAAATAAACTCCTTGACTGAGTGAATCGGCTCAATGTAGTTGTACCAGGAGGGAATATTTTTTCCAAAATAATATTTCCTTCTGCCTTTCATTCTGCCACTTGCTCGTTTCCATCTGATTTCTTTTCTTCCAAAACCTGTGTGCAGAACCTTGATTTATTTATCTTGCTGGAGGCTCCTGCAGTATAGTGGAGGTAGATTTTCCTGTTTGTAAAGTTGTTATTGAGCTGCAATAGAAAACACTGCTTGAGGAGTCATTGACCTCTTCTCAGATCTGTAAACAAAACAAAGTCAAGAGTGGATCAAAGCTCTTTTTTTATTTTTATTTTTTGAATTTCACTAGCATGTGTTGGCAGCCAAGTAGCCAAGTTGGCTACAAGAGTATAGATTCTGTAAATGCAGTCTCTGCTCATTGGAATTAGTTTCTCTGAGGTTTAAACTGAATGAACAGTTTTTACAATACAGTGAAATATATCTGTTTACCTGTCTTTCGGGATAGAGTTCGTGATTTCTAATGCCTTTGTAAATATCCAGCAGTTTACTTTTCATTGGTACAGTAATCAGGATTCTAGTGACTGCTCCTTATGATCCTACTGTAAACAAAATGTACTGTGGTTAATTTGGTAGACCTCAAAATAGTAATCCTGTGGGCTTTTTGCATTTAGTATGCTGTCAGGGTATTACTTGTATAGCCTTCTACAAAGATGTGTCACCCATGATTGGCTAAATGTGTTTGGTAGTTTGGCTTTTTTTAACCAGTTAAGAACTTGCCTTTAAAGACAAAATCTGAAAACTGCTGACATACAGGCACTCATGCAAAGAGGCTTTACGGATTATAGATGGCATTCTGTACAAGTATGGGATTAATCAAAACTAGATGAGAAATGAGGGAAATTTTAATGCTCTTAAAAGGAGCCTTGAGAGGAATAAAGAGTATATAGAATTCTTTCTATACTGAATTTAAGTCAAAACAGTCAATCCCTGAAGTTACAAAGAGGATAAAATAAAAACATAGTAGAAAAACACTGTTACCTAACTAGTTCAGCAGGAAAAGAAATAGCTAGTGAAACAATCTTAAACAGAAGGTTACTTATGTTAATAAAATCATTAATTTTTGTAGATTTCTGTGTGACTGAAGGCTAATTCTGATAACTGCAAGTAAGTTAATGGACTCTTACGCAGGACCCTTTGAAAATCACTAGGTTTGCCTGCATGTAGCAAGGGATTTTGAGCCTTAACATTCTTTACCTGATGTCTAATTCTGTTTGCTTAGCAACCTGATATTAATTAAATCTTGAGCTGTTGTCATTATATTGAGAAGCTTCTGGAATGCTGTCAAGGTTATTTTAGATTCTCATTCTTTGTTCATACATTTAATTAGCCTACTGGAGTGCTTTCTATTATTTCTAATGTAAAAGTTATGAAATCCTCTTAGGATGTAGGCTGCAACTTAATATTACGGTGATGTCCTGGACCATCTCTTTTCTTACTTGTACTTGTATAATCTTGTGTTTACAGTAGTTGTTAGCATTGAAGAGTGGTGCTGGCTAGGAATTGAATAAATATTGGATTTACAGCAGCAAAGGATAGCAGCAGAAAAAGATCAGTCAGCTCTCTGCAGTCCACTTAAAATAGCTGATCTAACACCAATGAAACAATTTTGAAACCAGTAAGGTGCCAGTTGTCTCTGGAGAAATAGAATGGGCCTGTTATTGAAATAGTTATTTTCCTCTCTCTTTTTCTTTCTTTTTATTATTTTTTTTGTTCATTCTAGCTCCTCTAGCCCAACCTGAACATGTGCAGCAAACAGATTTAGCTAGCACACTGGCAATAGGTCTTGGCCTACCGATTTCAAGAAACAGTGTTGGGAACCTTATATTGCCAGTTGTTGGAGGCAAGACAATGAGAGAACAGCTACGTTTTGTGCACTTGAATGGGTTCCAGCTTAGCAGATTGCTCCAAGAGAATACACCTGCATATGAAAAAGGTAAATTAGCTTAAAAAATGTTACAGATATAGTAAAAGGAGATTGTTTATAAAGCAATTTTAAAAAGTTTGAACTTTTAAATTCCATGGTATGGGTTTGCACTTTTGAGATCAATATTCAGAGCAGTACTACTGAATTCAATCTTTACTGCAACCTATTTTGATACACTCCTTGTGAATACTATTTTTTAAAAATAACTTCTGATATTTCTGGCTGGCAAAAAAGCAAAAATAATGAATGGAGTAAGATTAAAGTAAAACTGTCAGTGTAGTTAACTCTCAGTGGTTTCATAACTGCTCTTTGTGAGGTGTCCTATATAGGGCACTGACTCTGAGCTATTTGGAGAGTTAACACAATGGACTGAATTTCCTAGTTTAAATAAAAAGATGCTTCAAGTAAAGCTGGGAGATAATTTAGGGTAAGTTATCTTTTTGTTTCATTTTTATGTATTTGCTGGGAATGAGAACTTAGGGAACTGCTTATTAAAAATGTGTGTGTGTATCTACTGGAGGAAAGATTAAAAAAACAAGTAGAAAAAATAAACCAAACCTAACGAAATGTGTTATTTTATTAGGAAGCAAGATACACATTGCAGTATTAATAATGAAGTTAGTTTGATAATTTTGTGAAAAAAAATTGAATCAGTGGTGAAGGAGAGTATTTTACCATTGACATTAGAAGATGTTGTCTTAAGTGACTGTGAAGCTTGTAAATTGATTTATAATCTGTTGAATTATTAAAATAACTAGATGAGAATTCAGAGTTGTTTTACAGCTTGGAATAATTAAAGTGGATAGCAACATAAATTTTAGCAAAATGATCATTCTAGGTCAAGAATCAATTATCTTTCACCATCACAGCTTCTAATAATAATTAAACCTTGTCCAGGAATCTCAATAGAACAAATTTTGCTTGTTGCAGCAACATGGCTATAGCAGGACCCATGCTCCATCTCTTCTGACATTTTTTTTCTGCACAGATTTCTTCACTTAACCCAGTTGTGTCAAGTGAGGAACTTGCCCTGTTGAGGAGTTGCAGGATATGACTGTGTTGCTGAAAATGCCATGACAAAACTCCATCTGACAGTGTTTCTGCAAACACGGGTGAAACAGACTGGAGTTTCTACCAGCTTCTGGTTTATATCTTAATTTTAATTTTATTTTTTGTCTGGGAACAGCTTAATTTCAACTTTTAGTTTTCATCTGAGAAATGAAAGTTAAAATAGCTGAAGATAAAAATGTGAGAATTTTTTATGCTGCTTGCTTGTGACTGCAAACTCATTGGAGGTTCTGTCTTACTGGAAAGAGTTCAGGAGGCAAAGCATCCACAATGACTTTCTTTTCTTTCAATAATAAAAAGTCTCAACAGTATGGTGCAAGTCTAGGTCCAATTCATGGCAGCTTTTTTAACAGTCTTGATGTCTATTTCCAGTGTTTCTGTAGACCTCTTAGAAGGATCTTGTTTTTTCTTAGAGTGTCTTAGATGTGCGGACTATAGGTTAATGCTTTGGTCTGTTCAGTTAAGACTGGCAGGGAAACAGTACATTCTGTTTGTTTAGTGGGTTTGATTGATATGGATACTACAGGCTTAGAAACACTAAAGACAATGCTACTAACTCAGTGACTAATATATGTAACTTAAGAGCATAAACGGCATAAATTGCCGTTTGTTTTGCATGGCTTTTAAGTGAAGATAAATACTATCCCACTACAGGCACATACACATCTGTCAGGATTCCCCTAGAAAGAGGTTGCCTTTCAGAGAAGTTATTGTATTCAGTAATCTGATTCTTGTTCAAGAAGTTTGCCTTCTTTTTAAAAAAGGCAAAAAGGAGGAGCCTGGGAGCTACTTGACCAGTCAACCTCACCTCTGTGCTTGGTAAGATCACAGATCTTCCTGGAAGATGTATCAAAACACATGGAAGACAAAAAGGTTATTGGAAATGACTGACACTACTTTCCAATGGGCTAGTTGTGCCAGGCTAATTAAGTGTCCTTCTGTGATGGAGTAAATGCATGAGTGGACAGAATATGTGTCATCTACTTAGACTTCTGTAAGGGCTTGGATAAGGCCTCTCTGAACATTCCTGCTGCTGTTGTTAGAGTGATATGGTTTGACAAATGGACTCTGTAATGAATAGGAAACTGGCTGCATGTCTGGAAAGTTGGTGGCTTAATGTCTAATTAGAAACCAATAATGAGTGGTGATCTAGCAAAAGAGGTCTCCATTAACAGTGCTGGTGATCAACAGGATAATCTTAAAAGCAACCTTCCAGCCTGGATAATTCTACAATTCTAAGACTGTAAATTGGGAATGTGAGGAGGGAAAATTGATGTAACACTTAAGAACTTCTAGGTCAGGATTAGCGCACAGACCAGCAATATTGTTTGGGCATCTAGTGCAGACAGTTGGATTGTATGGAATTTGTAGCTTTTCAGACAACTAGAGGAAGTCCTTTGTTCACCATCCATGGTGCTCATGTGGTGCTTCAGCCATCCTGTTGCATTTTGGTTTAGGTAACTGACAGTGAGATGGACTGAAAAGTGGCTCAGCTGCTGGGGTCATGTGAATGTAGTCAGCAGCACAAAGTCCCCGTGAAGGTTACTGTGATCACTTACAGGGCTTGAGTCAAACTATTAACTATTGACTAAAACTATTAACATCTTCATCAATGACCTGGCTAGTGGGACAAAGTGGCATCTCAGCAAGGGAAGGACACAATTGAAATGTGTGAGAAGTGCTTGATATGATAGGTGGGTCTCCTGCCACTCAAAGGCACCTTGACAGGCTGGAGAAATGGACAGGACCTCTTAAGGTTCAGCAAAGGGTAATGCCAAATCCTACATCTGGGAAGAAATAAAGCCAATGTACCAGTGCAGACTGGAAACAGCTGGAAGAACCACCACTAGGTGACCGGGGACACCAAGCTGAACATCAGGCAACAGAGCACCTTTGGGAAAGAAAGGGCAATAGCATCCAAGGTGCCATTAGGAGGGCAGCCATCAGCTGGTCAGTCCTGCCTCTTGTATCAGCTGTGGTGAGTAGAAATCAGGAGTCTTGGGTCTGGTGCTGGACTTCTCAGTACCATAATTTAGCAGATATAATGTAGTGAGTGCAGTGCATTGGCCATGAAGGTGATGAAGGGATTGGAACATCTGTCATACAAGGAGGGGCTGTGGGTGCTAGTACTGTTCAGGAGGGGCCTTGTCAAAGTAGGTAATTTATGATGGGAGAATATAAACAAGAGGGAACCGGGGTCTAATTGGTGGTCCCCACAAATAATTTAGAGGAAACCTTTTTAGGTAAGATTTGTCAGACACTGGAGTGAGTTGGCAGGACAGGTTGTGGAGGCTTCATAGCTGTGAGCGTTCAAGACCTGACTGGACACAGATCTAAGCAGTCATCTTTAGCTCAGCCTGCTCAGAGCCTTTTGATCTTTATTTGTAGAACATCTGAATGCTCATCAGAGTTGTGCTGATCGCTCTTGGGTTATATACTTTCTGAATTCCACAAAGTTTGCTGCCAGGTATTTTGAGGGAAAGAAACCCCGAAAGATAGATAGAGTCAGTTGAACATCACTCACATTTTCATAGTTATATATCACTCATATTGAAACTGCTGCTGCAGTTTTAAGCTTTCCACTGCAGATTCTCAGCTAATAGTAACAACTAGTAGATCGTAACATTTCAGATTAATGCTAAGAGAAATACCTATGGCTGGAACTTTGGTTTAAAGTGAAAGATATACTTAAAAATACTTGACAGGATAGCATAAGCCTTGCTGCTTTAAAAAAAAAAAAAAATTCGACTCTTGAGGTCAAAACCACTGAAGGAGAAAACATGGCATTCCTGTCCAGTGCTGTAATTTACAGCACAGGGGTTAGAGCACCAGCTGTTGGGACCATGAGGATGATGACTGAGTCAGTGATAGCAGGAAAAGACTCACCCATTTTAAGCAAAATCATAAAATATGCATTCATTTTTGGTGGAATATTAGTTTCGTTCATAACACCTTGAGATGAAGTCAGATGTCAGTTGAGTTGAATTGCAGTCATAATGACCTTTACAAACTTTCATAAAGAAGCCATGGATTTCCCTGGATTCAGTTGCTCCAGTGTTAAGGGCAAACTGTTAACAGTACACAAAAATTTCTTTTAATCTTCAAGTGTGTTTTAAATATATCTGTTAATAAATAAAGAGCAGAAAGAAGGCGGGTTGCCCCTCCCACCTGCCCCCCATGTTTGTTCATATAAATATGGCATATGCAAACTAAGAGGTTGTGCAACATTTAATAGGACTTGGGGTTTGCTTTATTGAGGTACAAAAGAATCCTCACACTTAAACCTATCTTCAGGTAAATTAAATTTTGCATGAGAAACCTGAAGCTTGACTAAGGGCTTTATTGCTTAAAAACATTTCTTTTTGAAACATGCTAATAAATTGTAATGTGAGGCATGAGGTTTTCCTTACATATGGATACATGCAGCTAAAGAAAAAGTCTGAAAAAGAAGAATGAAAATAGTAAGCAAAAATTAAAAAGCTGAAAGAAGAAGTATATAAAAACATACTTTGGGTTTTTGAGCAAGCTCATTCCTCCGTGTAAGATAGGCAGCCCTAGTATTTAGTAATGCTTCCCTCATGTTCTGAACTTCTGAACATGTAGTTAAGTGATAAATTAGGATCTTTTATTTGAATGACATTTTACAGTGGAATGAAGAGTCATGCTTGAGAGAAAGTTGGGTGGTGTTATTGAGTGCAAGTTTTTCAATTTGGGACTGATCCTGAACTTGTATTAGATTAAAATAATTTGACTTTTACTGGGACATTTATATATTGAAACTGGAGAAGTCACTTTTACATTATTAATTCTTTCCATATAAGTCTTAAAACGATTGCTGCCTGTGACTGGAACTAAGTGAAATTGTTGTCAAACAGATGCTTGCAAAACTTATCCATCTGGTTGTGGTAAGATGGTAGTGAGGCTGAAGCACAAATTGCTAATGTAATACTATGCAAGTAAAACATCACCAGTGCTTTGCAAAATGTGCAGCTGGGCAAGCTTACTTTGGATTTTGCCTCAAATTTGACTTATCAGTATCCCATAAGGGAGTGACTTGCCAATATTACCTGCCTGTTTTCAAAATGCTTCTCTAACAACTTAGTGTCCATGACCCTTCTTATTTTATGCTTTCTGCATATAAATGTGCCACTGAACCAATGTAACTGGAGTTCTCAAATGAAATTTGGCAACCATGGTCTTTTATTCCTGTCTGCAAGATCTGTAAATCATTCATTCATGAGGGTTCGACTGAAAGTCATCTTTCATAACACAGACACAATGGTTTCTGTGGGCAGTTAGCATGGAAAGAAGTAGATGAGAATGAAATAAAGATGCTAAAAAGAATGAAGAGGGAGACTAGTCAAGAAGCATGAAAAGAGAGCAGAACAGGAGCAGAAGATGTGGAGGGAATTTATTTATGTTTCAAAATATAGCTTGAACTCATTTGAGTCTTCTGTATAATGAAAAAGTGTCATGTCAAATCTCAGTTTGATTAAAGCTCATTTTAGATGATCCTTTATGGATGTTCTCAAATGTATGAATATTTAACTCTTATTTCAAATATACTGGAAGAGAAACTTTACAGCAAAGTTAAAAGAATTACAGGAAGGAAATTAAATCCTCTGTGTGCACTTGATATATAGGTGTTTACTGCTGGCTGGATTGTACTTTCTAGCCGAGCCCTGCAAGCCCCTTGCATAGCAGGGTCAGCATGGCTTGGAGTCTGCTAGAAGTCTTGTGAAAACAGACTGGACATTTTGAGTTAAACATTGCCTTTTAAAATTCTCACTTTGAATTCAGCCCACAGTAGATGATGCAGTGTTTTGTATGATAACAGACTTGCAAACAGTAAGCATGATTCTTTCATGACTATACAAATTATGAATAGAAATACTTCATTCACCTTCATTTATTCGAAGCAAAATGTAAAACATTTCTGGATTTAATAATGTGCTTTTGCTGAAAAGGCTTAGCAAAAAATGAAGTGTTTTTTTTCCCAAGTAGAATACACTGTTCATCTACAAGGGTTGAAAAAGCTGTAACTTAAGTCTTTAAAATTTCCAAATTGATGTTTTGTACTTAAGTTATCATTACCTTTCAAGTCAAATTGCAAGGAAAGAGCAAGTACTATTAGTGTGAAATTAAACATCTCCTTTTCAGAAAAAATGCAGATGAATGTGAATATCGTGCACAGCATAAGTTCCAGAGAGATACGAGTTTCTGAAAGTTGCGCTCTTGCTTTCCATGTGTTATCAACTGAATTTGTATTGTGAGTGCATACTGTATTCATTGAGTGGTATTTGAAAAGCAGAATCACAGATGAAATGAAGTAGGATTGGATCACTGCAGGTTATCTAGTCTAACCACCCTGCTCAAGCAAGGTCCTCCACAGCACATTACTCAGGAATGTGCCTAGAAAACTTTAGCATACCTCAAGAAAAGGGCTCTGCAAGCTCTCCATGCAACCTGTTCCAGTGCTCAAGCACCTGCAGAGTGAAAAAGTTCTTCCTCATGTTTAGGTAGAACTTCCTGTGTTCCTGTGTTGCCTCTTGTCAACAGGCACTCCTGCTTCTTGCTGGGCACGAGTGAGCGGAGCCTGGCTCCATCCTCGACACCCTCCCTTTAGGTACTGACAGACATTGCTGAGGTCCCCTCTCAGTTTTGTCTTCTCAAGGCAGAACAGGCCCAGCTCCCTCAGCCTTTCCTAGTAGAAGAGATGCTTCAGTCCCCTTGTCAACTTTGTTGCCCTCCACTGGACCCTCTCCAGGAGCTCCCTGTCTCTCTTGTCCTGAGGAGCCCAGAACTGGACACAGCCCTCCAGATGTGCCTCACCAGACACAGCAGAGAGACAGGATCACCTCCCTCAACCTTCAGGCAATGCTTTTCCCAGTGCACCCCAGGATCCTATTGGCCTGTTTGGCCCCCAGGACACACTGCTGGCTCAGGGACAGCTTGTTGTCCACCCGGACCCCCAGGTCCTTCTCCACAGAGCTGCTTTCCAGCAGGTCACCCCCAGCCTGTGCTGGTGCCTGGGGTTGTTCCTCTCCAGAAAAAGTTTGTCAATTGTTAGAGGTCTTGACAATTTATTACGTTAGAATTATTGTTTTTTTTCCAAGGAACTGCTCCAGGTAGGTAGTGTAATTTTTTACCTCTGAAAAAATTTTCAACTGCCATAGCAATTATATATTTTTATACACTACACAAGCAAATATAAAAATATGATCACATCTTCAAGTAATCTTTCTTTGTTCATGGATCCTCTTGTTTCTTTGCTTTTCTCCCCTTCTCTCCAGATCCTGGCTATGAACATTTTAAGATAGCAGAAAAATCCCATGGTAATTGGATCAAACTCTATTTAGAGGGGAATAATTCAGAAATACTCTTAAATCTTGGCAAGAAGATCCTGAAGCAATACTTGGAGGCCCTCAAGACTTTGAGTTCTTCATTAAGCAAACAAGTGGCACAATATGACGTGTATTCAATGATGGTGGGGACTGTGATCATTATGGAGGTATGAAAATAGATCTTTCTGTGAAAAAGTTAAGTGCACTAAAGTAAAGTATCTTGGTGTTCGATATGTAAGGTATACACTTACTGGTCTTTAACATTACTGAGTATAGGTTCTTAGTGTTGGCTGACATTCTGCTTGGATACAATTAATACTCCATTTAAGGTAAAATCTGGCCTTTGAAATGATTAAAGAGTGCTTTTGATATGAATTACTTACATTTTAGTTAGCTAGTTACAGTAGATAAGCAGTTGTGCAACAACTTCAATTATTTCTGTATAGGTAGCCTTCTATTTTTGTGTAGCTTTACTGCATTAGGGAAAAAAAAAAAGTCTGGGAAGTAAATCCCCTAGCTGTTTATCTGGTATTGAGTATAGCTGCTCCAAACAGGCAATGCCTTATATGGAAGATTTTCACAGTTCCAGGAACTGTTCCTTGTAGTGATAGAAACTTGCCGGAGGGTTATCTCTTCATATCTCCTGTAGTTATAAGGATAAGATATACCATATCTTTAATTTTAAGTGGATTTGTCCAACTGATATTTGGGGAAACTCAAGAGCTGAGTCTCCTTTGTCCTGGCAGGGCTCTGTGCCTTGTCTCCCATGCGCTGCTCTCTGTATACAGAGTGCTTCTGAAATGGCTTTCTGGTGACTGCTCAGTGGGGTTTGTCACTCTGCTGATCGCTTCACAGGAATGAGTTCCACGGTGCCTTTCTGTAGATGAGATGGTAGGTTCTGTTCCTGCTCTGCAGATGGAAGATCTGGAGGTGGACAAAGTTCGGTGCAAAGCTGAAGGTGCATATCTTTCTTTGTTCCTTTGTTTTCAGAACGTATGCGTTCAAGCTGTTGACAGTTACTTTTTAGATCTAAGTACTGGACTTTTTTTTTCTGGAATGCAGTTGTAGATGCTTAATATTTCTTGAAAACAAATCTTAAGTGTTATATGCAATCAGCCTTCATCAAAGTAATATGCAACTATTAACCACAGAAATTTAAGACCCCAGCAAAATGTCTGTAGTCTTCTCCAGTACAATACTCGAAAAACTGCCTTGCTTTCCAAAGTGTTTTTTTCTTGATATCAACACTTGACCTTTGCTGAATAAATAAGAGTAGACAAACTCAGATGTCACTTCAAACTATACTATGCTATAAATTCCAATTATCCTGCATTTCACATGAGGAAAATGCCTCTAGACCTGAGTGGATAACAGTGCATTTGCTCAAAAGACCTAAATTTAGCTTGGTAGATATCTACACTTTGAGCATGTTCCTGGCATGAGTGCTGTTTTTGTTTTAAGTGATGGGCTGAAACGTAAGACTTAAGTTTTGAGTGTGATACTCAAAACTGCATATTTTCATAACCAATTGAAATATGCAGTTGAATATGAAGAAGCAGCAGACTATTGCAAAGCATTTTTTTAGGTCTATTTTGCTGTATCTCACTGTAGTGTGGAAAAAAATTTAGGCATAGGTCTTCACAAGTGACAGTGAAAGATTACAGGTTGACAGTGGTCTGATATAGTTGTTTTTATTTTGATTTGTTTTAATTTTGCCCTAGCACAACTGATTGAGGTCAATCAAGTCCTTGCAACATCTCTGCAGTTTGCAAAGCATTTTAGTGTGTGGCTGAAGTTTTCCTACTTTTTGGCAAAGGTTTGGATAAGAGTAGCAGAAAGTTTCATTGTATTGTTCATCTCTGCTGCAACAGTTACACAAGAGAAAACTTGGAATTCTGCCTGATCTGTGTGCAGGTCAGAGCAAAGTGAAAGTAAAACCAATAAATTCAATTAAGATAAGGAGAGATACAAGAAGTAAATACTGGGAGAATTCATAAGGTAGAAATTCACTATACACTTATGTGATAGTATGAGAACTTCCCCTCGTCTGGGAAGCTGTTTAGCTCAGTAGGATCTCATACATATGTATTTGTCATACAGGAAGTAAATAGCCTTTGACAGAGTGTGTTAACTTCAGGCATTTACAGGTGACAAACAATGGGTCAAATTTGTTTGCTTAGAAACTATTTTGATACTGGGAGTTTAAGGTCTTTTATAGGTAATGAAGGTTCATACCTGTCATTGGTTGCTACAGGTGAGGAGGCAAATGATGTTAAATGATATTAAACTTGTGTATTTAAGCCCTTAATAAATGAAAACAAAATAATGGGTTCTTCCATTTACGTGGTAATATCTTTACTAGGGGAAAAGAAATCCAACATAATTCTTCACAGGTGTTTTTTGATAAAGCATGCATATTAGCAGGCTGACGCGGATGACAACAGCATGATTTTTTGTGTTAATTCTTACTGTTTAGCTAACCCCAGTTTTTAAAGTATCAATCCTCTGTTTTTTTTCTAGGTTCTGCTACTGCTTTTGCTTAGTGTTCCAAAAGCCCTGAACAAGCGGGCAGAATTTGAAGTGCCCCTCTCCCCTCCACTGTTCTCTCTGCTGTTTTACTTGATGTGTCTGATGCTTTGTGCTGTTCATGTCATTGTATGCACATCAGCAGAAAGTTTGTGCTATTTCTGCAGTATGTCCTGGTTAACAGCAGTCGGAGTGATGATGCTGATTTCTGCACTCACCTGTGGTATTTTATCTGCTATTGCAAAGATCTTTGAGAATTCCAGACTTCCACCAAAGGTGAGCACGTGCACTAGTTATGGTTCAAAATGTCTTATCTTTCATATACTGTCTTTTGTCTTTAATACTGTCAGTTAAAGTTTTGTTTTCTCTGTGTGTGCTTAAAGAAATTCTTATTTGTAATGTAATATGAATATGTATTATTTAAAATTGTAATTGAAATGTGCTGTTGTTACTGTGGCATGATACTGACCGATGAAGTTCTAAGAATTGCTTATTTTGACATAATTTGAAGAAATTTAAAAAATACTGTACAATATTTTTCTCTTGGCTTTATGAGATCAAAAGCAGTTATGCTTTGTACAAATCCTAGGCTTTTACATAATTAGATTTCACAATTACAATTAAAGCAAGATGTAAAATACTTTACAACAATATGCAGAAAGGACAGTGGTGATGCAACAGACTTATGCTCTAAGAAGAATATACTTTGTCAGTATACCTTTTCTTGTATTGGTGTTATTAATGTTTGAGGTTTTTTAAATAGTTTTGAAAATGCAATAGAGGAGCAAATTTAATCTGTCTTTTCTACTTTTTAAGCTTAAGACACAGAGTTTATTAAAATCTTTGGAGTTCTCAAAGTGTTCTCAGTGCGACGAGTTACCTTCTGTATGTTACTTGATGAGTTTTATTGAGGAAATAGAAAGGAAATAGAATTTGCAATGTCTTTTCTTCCACTGTGAAACTTAGTGTGCCTAGAGCTGTCAGTCACACCATGAAATCAGCTTCTAGCTGTTTTTCTACTGCTTGTTAGTCATATTTTTAAAAGGTCTCTGATGTTGAATAGCTTCACTGCTCATAGTATTCCATTCGGTGGTGCAATCTCTACAGTACAGTCTTTCATCAATCTGTATTTCGTAGAATCAAGTTGGGGGTTTAGCACCTTTTTTTAAAACGTGTGACAAAACATGGCAAGTACATTGCTTAATGATATGACAGCATTAAGGAAAAAAGCAAACTTTCTGACTTGAAGAAACATTTTGTAACAGCTATATTTTTTACAATTCAGAAAATTCAATATTTCTGAGTAAAGATTAATTTTGTGCTTTATGTGAATATGTACTACAATTCCTGAGTGTGGATTTAAATCTAAATTCTTATAAGTAAGGTTGCTAATATATTTTATTCAAACTATAACAGATTGTAATTTTGTTTCTCTAATTTCTGATTAGGTATTTTTTTTCTTAGAAAAAGAAGAAGAATATAACCTTGAAATAATAATTAATGTTCCCATGTAGAAATCTCATGTGTACTTGGTATGCAATGACAAACACAGCTATGAAAGATAGACTTGTTTTTCATCTTGTTACTAGTTTTTCTAATTTTAGTAAACATTAGAAATCTAAATATGATGAATTTTGTAGACCTGCATGAAATTTACATATGTGCCACTTCAATAGCATGGATAGCAATGACAACAGCTAATACATTTCTTCTCTAGGTGGATAGTCTCAGAGAATCACAGAATGATAGAATGGTCTGGGTTGGAAGGGTTATTCAAAATCATCCAGTTCTGAATCCCTTCCATGGGCAGGAAGACCAGGTTGCTCAGAGCTCTGTCTAGCCTGTTCTTGCAGGGATGGGGCATCCCCAGCTTCTCTGGGCAACCTGTTCTACTGTCATGTCACCCTCTGATCATCTGTGTCAAGTTGATAGTACATAAATGAGGTTTTCAGCAACGTTTTCCAGGTTTGCGTGTATGTTTGTTTTTCCACGGCTGGGGCAGATAGAAACAAAAAAATACTGGATTCTCCATACCACGTTGGTCTGTGATCATATTCCTACCTAAGATATATCTGAAAATGTGGGAATCTTAAGTATATCTTATGAAGTTTAAGCAATAGTAATTCTGGTTGAGGCAGACATGACTTCGTATTCAGACTTGTAGAAATACATTTTTGTCATCCTATTTCACTCCTATTCCATAGGTGACTGAATTACTGGATGTGTCTCATTGCATCGCAGTCAGGGAGGCTTTGCTGTCTCTGTTCAAATTCCAAAGAAAGCTTGAAATATTTTGTAGGTTTAATTAGTATGTATCTTCATTCCAAACACATATAAAAACAGTGACTTGGTTCTGATTACAGTTTTTACCGGTCTCAGGGCTGTTGTAGAATGATGTGGTGGGGATTTTTTTGGGTCTGCTTAGACAAATACAGAGCCAGGAGAAGGTGAAAGAAGCATTGTGTGAATCTGGTGCTGCTTGTAATGCAGATGTGTTCCAAACACTCATCTCTGTCTTTCCTCCCCTTTCCAGTAGAATGCCTAGGTTTTGGGGGAGAAATGGGTTGTTTTTATATGCTGTAGGCTGATGTCGGAGGGCCTTCTGTGTGAATTATGAGTATTACTTACGCTAAAATACCTTTGAATCCAAGTGTTTTATGACCTGTGCATCTCCACATTGTGAATCTGTGCATAGGGTTCACTTTTGAAAGAATTCTGAAGCCCTGGTCTTCTGATGATGGGGGCAGAATCCTTAATCTTGGCCTTTCTGGTTAAAAAAATAGCTAAAAGCTTTTCTAAGCTCACACTATACGATAAAATGCAGGTATTTTAAAAGTAATTAAGATAAGCTCTCCTGTTAATGGCTTCAGAGCTTTTTTCCTTCAAATTGTTTCCGTTCACTTCTAAAGATTTCTCTGAAGTGCTTCTCATTTGTAATGCTTTTTTTTCCCCACTGTGGCTGAATATAGAAACTGATTACCAAGTTCATGAATTTTCTGAAGACCAGTGCAGGCAGTGTTAGCATCTGCTTCCTGGCTGTTATTTATAGATTCTGATTGCTGTGTTTCTAGCAGAGCCAGTCCCTTCTTTTAATGATACTTCAGGCTTTAAATAGTTCTACAGCCCTTTATGAATTCCAGAAAACTGTTAAAAATTCTAACTTCTTGTTCATAGTTTCACTCTAATTGCTTGGTAGTTGATTTAAGCATGGTATTTACTACTACTAATTGTGGAGATTTTTTGCTCTTTTTCTGATAGAAATAAAAATTAACAGTTTTTTGAAACTAGAATACGGAAGTTAAGGCTTGTCAAGTAGAGATCTTGAGAATTTTCATTATTTGCAAAATTATGGTGGGTTTTTATCACATCTACAAAGTATCCTTTCAGTTTATTTTATAGCATTTGTTAACAGTATTTTTGTTTTTCCTCTTTTGTTTGATATTCTTGATTAGTTGAACAATATTACATTTTTATGCAATTGCGCCAAAAATATTTTTTGCATTTTGGATGTGGGGAGAAAAAGGCTGATTGGGTGGTGTCTTTACCAGACAGCGTTCAAAAGTTATCCCAAACTGCTGTGAAAATGTAGGAACAAGTGTGATCTGTAGTACTTTGTCATGGAAAAGTTACCATCATAGAGAATCAAGACTGGATTCAGGGAGCTCAGGTATCAGAAGGGAACATAATGGTCAGTGTTTAAATTGTGAGTGATGGTGAGTATGAAAAAGAAAATGTTTCTCATCTGAAAAGTAGTTTCAGAATTTCTCAGGCATTAAGTGTAGATGGTTAATCAGAAAAAAAGCAAACTCCCAGATAACTGGAATAAGACTCAAAACACAGACTACAGGAGGTTTTATTTCAAAGTCAGTAAGTTTCAAAATTTAATGATCAAAGGTGCATATACCTTGTACTCTGTCGTTTATGTATTGACACTTTCACAAGCTAGCAAGGTATGTTCAAAGATAGGGCAGAGAGATCAGTTTCTGTATTGCTTAAATACTAGCGCTGATACATCAGTTGTTCAAGCTGCCTTGGCTTGGGAGTTTATATGCTGACATCATTTGAAGCCCAGCATTTAAAGATTTCTAAACAAACTTTCTGTTTTAAGTTCTTTTTTTGCCAAGATATCAAACAAACTGAGAGTCATATGGGTTTTTAGTATCTGGAGTGTCTGCTGAGTTCCTGAGGACTGGAAATGTTCAGCAGCTGGAAAAACAGAACTGTGAATATCAGAGTAACGCCTACATTTTAATGCCTTTAAACCAAATCTAAAAAACTAGGTACAGTCTAAATAATCTAAGGTTAGACTTATGTGACACGATACACATGGCATTCGTTATAAGGTGCAGTTCAAAATAAGGGAGTAGAAGTAAATTTAGAAAATTTAATGAAAGTATTTCCAGAATTTCTTAAGATTATCAAGGCTCAGGAGATTATAATTTGCATCATAATTTTTACTTTTGCATAGTGATTTAACTCTGATCTGAAATATGGTTTATCAGTAAATGTCATTGGATTTTAACCCTTTTATGTGAATTTAAGAGTAATTTTTTTCTCTTTTCACTGAAGTTGTATGAGACAATTAGGCAAAACACAGATTCCTGACCTGGGACATTTCACATTGATGCCATCATTTTAATGAAGTTTTTGTAGGTTCCCTATTGATAATGCATCACTTCTTCAGTTTTTATATCAGTTGCTGACAGCAACCAGATACAAGAGACCAATCCTTCCATAGATTTTATGTTGTCTTACAAAGAAGACAAATTTATATCACAGACTTGTTCATTCTCATTTAGGATCTCAGATTTCTTTGTCTCTGCAAGCAGATGGTGCTTATATGCTCATTTATTTAGTTAGCCAAGATCTTTAAGGTCAGCATGATAGAATAACTGGAATTTAAACTTGCTGAAGATCTGTCATGTGCTGTTCTTGCCCCAGCTTTGTGATTTTCATGCTCTTTGGTCTTTGCAGAGACTACCTTGTCCTTTTGTTCCAAATACCAGCTTATGGTATTTGCTTTTCAGAATATAGTACTAAACAAACCTGAGTGGTCTTTAGAACACCCAAGAAATTTCAAATGCTAGTAAATTTAGATTGAACCTGGGCATTTTTTCAGATTATTGGTATTTTCCCCCCCCATTACTGTTGTGTGTGGCCTCAGGTGGGGTTTTGTTTGTGTGTTTGTGTTGGGTTTTTTTTAAGTGAAATGACTTTCACTTTAAGTGAAATGTCATGTATTCTTTAACAACACAAGAAATGAAGGAGATGTGAATAAGTCATAATTGTAATTACAGCTCCTGCCTTCTTTCACATACGTCTCATGAAATTTTTATTTAGCAAAAGTTTTTTCCCTAAAGCAAAATTCCTAATAACGTTGAATATCTTGCATTGTGTGTTTGTTGTATTCTCTTGTTACATTGTCTTGCTTATTGAACAGAAATACATATGCTGCTGTCAGTAAGTCATAAACACAAGTGATACTTGAATTTCAGATGCTCAGAGGTAATTTTATTGTTTATACCTCCTCAATGGTCAGTTTGGTTTGATTTTCTTTGTAACATGATTTAAACCATGCAGGAATTGTAGTATACTGTGCATCTTTTAGTTTAGTAGGTTCTCTGTGAAATTTATCCCTGTGAATATTCAAGATATTTTTTAAGGTTTGTTCATAGGTCAAATGTAGGAGGATGATGTGGTAAAAATATGCCGTCAAACAAATGAATGTGAAAGTAGTTTCAGAGATCTTTGTTCTGAAATAAAAATGGCATGCAGTAATTTCATTCTGGCTTTTAAATTTTTGTTTTATTAGGTGCTTAAAATGCAGTTTAAGAGATTCTCCACGATATTCTGCAATAGTGCAAAATTAGATAAAATATTAATGTATGATTTTTGGCAGTCTTTTCCAAAATTCTTCACAAGCATGTATGTTATCGTATTTGTTAAGGGATGCTAGGAAGCTCCTGCTGGTTCCAGTGACATCTGGTGCTTGCTTTTACTTGCTCTGGTCTCAAATTTTTGACATGATGACTTGTCTCCAGCTACTTGCAGTGGTATCTTGCAACACCCAGAGGTGGGACAGGGAGTGGTGTTGAACAGAAGATAGGATAGTAAGACAGGATTGACCACAGTGACCAGGCACAGGGCACAGTCACAGATCTGTGCTGGCTCCTGCTTATATGTAACTGAATCCTTTCTCCTTTTACTTCGCCCCTGTTTCCAGCATATTTCTCATTACCCCCTCTTCCACACTCTTTACAGTTTCTTGAAGCTCTGCTTAACGAGTTGGTACAGATCCACAGGCACTATCAGATGTCTCTAACACCCATGCACTGTCACATCCCTCTTATCTGTTACAGACTCCAGACGCTCTGCAGAACTATGCTTGTGATTTCTTATTGGCCTGTCACTTAATGGCTGAAGAGTTTTGGTCATCTTTATGATCATCTTTAGTGCATACTTATCATAGTTGTGTCTCTCTGTGGTCTTTTTATGGTTTTCTGTGTGCTGGAATGGTTCTTTACCTGATAACAGCTATGAACTGAGTGTTCTCAAATTCCTTATGCCCTTATGCTTTCTCTTTAGCCCTGTTGTTGAAGGTAGTGATGATAAGGCAATTCCAATTAGCTGCTGAGAATAGGAAATTGAGCTCATGAAGGCATTAGACAAAAAGTGTTGTGGTTTTAGGTAAGGACAGTTTGTGATGTAAATAATAGATGGGTAAAGGTTTAAAGTAGATTTTATGATGAGAGACACATTTCAAGCTAAGCGAAGTTGAGGGCTGCCATCATGCAATAACTTTGTTGTCTTGAGTAGTGAATGCTGTTACTGTATTGAGTTGAAGATATCACAGATTTCAACTATTAGAGAATTACCTATTATCTGTGTCTCAAAATTTCTGCAGGATTTCTATTTTTACTTCTACAAATATGCAACAGGGCATGAGTTTCTTTTGAACCTTTTGTTACAGGGTGATAGGGAATCTTTATCTGTATGGTTGTGATTATTCATAGAGAAGTTTTATTCCTTAAACAGAATGCAGTTTTAAAAAGTATTACTATGTTGTAGTGCTGAGTATGCTTCACTGAAATTATTATTTTATAAATTTTTGAGATTTCTTAAGATAGAAAGAAGTTATCCTGCTGTTTATTTCATTTTCATTGCTGTAAATTGCTGTAAGCACACTATGAATACTTACAAGTGAAATTTTATATACTCTTTCAAAATGTGCTTTATTTTCTTTTTTTTTTTTAACAGAGTCCTACTGTGTCCAGTTCTAGTTGGTCAGAAGTAGATGTGCTGATTCTGGCTGGAACTATGGGCCATGTTTTGAGTTTGGGGGCAAGCAGTTTTATAGAAGAGGAGCATCAAACCTGGTATTTTCTTATCAATACACTTTGTTTGGTGTTGTGTCAGGAACTTTGTAGAAATAATTTTCTTCTGAAAGAATGTGACCTTCAACAGAGCACTAATGTGAAACAAAATTTTGATAGTATTAGGGAAATCTCTGAGTGCAAGAATATAGACATTCCAGCAGAAAGTAATTCAAAACTGGGCAAGGCCACCTTTTCATCAGACTTGATAAAAGGATCAGATAAGTGGATAAGCTTAGCAACTCCATGGATCATCCTTATTTGCTGTCGGCTGCTTCGATCCTTGAATCAGACAGGTGTCCAGTGGGCTCATCGGCCAGACTTTGGACACTGGTTGACAAGGTGGGTATCTGATTTACTGTCACACTTTATGCCTTATTTAAAAATTAATATGTGTTTCTTTTGGTGAAATATGTATTTTTCTGTGTGGTCTCTGATCAGAATGTGCTCTAAACATACAAAGTAGATAAATGATGAAGTGACATAAGGAATTTTCCATTGCTATTTCATGCGGGAGTAATTTCTTGTGTACTATCAATAATTTATAATCTTTGCCCTGCACCAAGACTTATCTAATTAATGCCAATTATACATGATAGGTTTATCAGAAGGAAAAAGTAAATATTTTCCATGTGTAAGTCAGCAGTGTCTGGTTTGAGAAATTGAAAATCACTTAATAGAATTAAACTCTTGAAATTAAGGCAGGAAGGTTCTGCATAATTCCAAACTTTATGAAGTCGCAGGAGAAGATGCCATGCATAAAATTCTTCCTTGTCTGTCACATGCTTGTAATGTGTGGGTGAAATGCTGAAGGAATTTTTTTGAGTAATACGATAAACAAGAAAGGGAATTTTTTATAAGTGAAAGTACATCAGAGAAGGGCTTCTGCTTTTTCTAATACCTTTAGTATTTTTAAGAACTACAGTTACTATTCAGTGATACTTGAACTGTACTTCAGTTAGTGGATGAAAAGCAGTACTTTTGACTGTCTAGACAAGAATTTGCAAACAGCAGCTGAAGAGGCTCTGCTGTGTACGATAAATGGATATCTTGCCAGTATCTTAGAACACATGGATGAAATTCATCATTCATTAAAAATGACATGAGCAAATGGACTAATATGAGACTTGTTATTTATTGGCTGCCTCACAGATTAAATGCTAATTGCTATGACAGGCATACGTGCTGAAAGACATGAGTTATGAGGGAATTTATTTCATTATAGCGGTTGTTCTATACCAGAGTTTTCACCATGCATTTCTGCTCTAGAGGTGAGAAAATGAGGAAAAAATTGTCATATTTCCTACATCAAGTCCATATGATAGATAACTTACTCCTTCATTATGAGCTAAACCAATCTGTGAGCAGGATGAGGTGTGATTTGGTTGACTGTGAGGATTTTTACAATTAATGCTGAACATCTGTGAAAGATTTATTTTCCCAATAATGTCCTGAGCTAGATATTTTCTTCAGACTGTCAGGCCTTTTCTTTGGACTGTGCAGGTGCCACAAGGCCATGAAACAAGGACCTGATACTCCTGCAGCTGAAAGATTTGGTTTGTTTCAGATACGTGCTTTTACTCATGTGGTCCCCTAGAGATGTTTATTTGCTCTTGGAAATGTTACCAGACTTCTAAAAATTGTGTGTGCATGTGTAGACTTAGCTTAAAAAGATCTTGCCTTGCTTTAGTGTGCTCCCACCTCTGATTTCATGGTGCTAAGTATGCCTAGAAAGCAGCAAAACCTTTTGTAGCCTCGGGCTGTGGGGGTCTCAGGAGGATAACTCAGGCAGAGTGTAGACTGCAGATAGAGCAGGTGTTTCCTAATTTATAACTGAAGTGGGAAATCCTACATGCCCAGCTTTAACACTCGATGCCCGTCAGGAACTTCAAGCAGACCACTCAGGTAAACCCTAGCCTTTTTACATCTGTTCTGGCTTACTCTGGTGGTGGTGTTATTTGTTACTGTTGAGGAAGGAGAAGGGAGAAGGGAGAGAGGAGTCTATTTTTGTGTTTGGTTTTTGTCCCTGTGAATTGGAATTCATGTGCATTTGAATATGTCAGTTTCTTTCTTTGTACTGGGTAACCCCTGACTGGAGCCATGGTTGAACACAGCGTAAGAAATAACCTTCCTCCATCTTCTGGTAAGGTTCTTCATATGCAGCTCCACATGCTGTTGGTTGCCTTTGCTCCAAGGGCATGCCTCATGCTGGTTGTTGATTCAGGGTCTACCAGAGTCACCTCTGGTGAAAAGATGGTCAGCCTCCAGTCTGTCTTGATATGTGTAGCTATTTCTTCCAAGGTGCAGGATGTGTCTCTTTCTCCCATTGAACTTGATAAGATCCCTGGTGGGCAGTGTCTCTAGACAGTCAAGGGGCCTTTGAGCGTCAGCAGACCTGCTTACTGTATCGACCATTCTTCCCAGTTGTGTATAGCGTGCAGACTTGCTGAGGGCCACTGCTCCTTGCCCGACTCATTAGCGAAGACATTAAACAGTATTGGCCCCAGTGCGGGCCAACACCCAAATCCCCGGGTTGACAGATAGTGACTGTCCTCCAGGTGGACCTTGTGCTACTAATGGCAACTCTGTGAATCTAGCATTTGAGTACTTTTCAGTCCACCTAACTGTTCACTTTTCTAACATGAGATTGCCTGTGGGAATGTAATGGGAGCTGGTGTTAAGAACCTTGTTAAAGCACAGATAAACAACAACGCCTTCTTTGTGCTCTTCCACAGAGCTTGTCTCATTACAAAAAATCTGTCAGGTTGATGAAATGTTCTCCTTCATGAAGCCATCAGAACCTTATTACTAAAGTTGTCTGCCTCCCTCTTCAGTAAGGCTAAAGTACAGCAGCTAGATATCAAAACAAAAACTTCAGAATTTTACATGTACAGTAATTTCACGACCATAAGGCGCACCGGACTATAAGGCGCACCCCCAGGAGTCAGCAAAATTCGCAGCATTGTAGATCAGATAAGGCACACCGGACTATAAGGCGCACCTTCTTTTGCAGCAAGGCTCCGCCCCCAGCTCCCCTGCGCGGTTGCTGGCCGAAGCCCCACCTCAACTGGGCAGCCATTGGCCCCTGGGCCAGCCTGTGCATGTCTGCCACCGCTCCATGCGGCGTCCGCAGGGCCAGGGCATGGCCGCCGCCGCTCCATGTGGCATCCGCTGGGACGGGGCATGCACGCTGCCACTCCGTGTGGCGTCCGCGGGGCCAGGGCATGGCCGCCACCGCTCCATGTGGCGTCCGCGGGGACGGGGCATGCACGCTGCCACTCCGTGCGGCGTCCGCGGGGCCAGGGCATGGCCACCGCTGCTCCGTGGGGCATCCCTGGGACCGGGGCATGGCTGCTGCCGCTCCGTGGGGCGTCACGGGGACCGGGGCACGGCCGCCACCGCTCCGTGCAGCGTCCGCGGGGCCCTGCTGCTCCGGGAGTTCCCTGGCGCTCTGGGTGTCACGCGTCCCCCCTGGCGCACCAGGAACCATGCGCTGCCGGTGCCCTCCAGGAGTCCCCTGGCACTTTGAGTGACCCGATGCCGGCAGACTCGCCCCGTGACGCCACTGCCCTGAATGC
>PYHW01010675.1:493067-511807 GCA_013186435.1 Turdus rufiventris
AAAGGAAGCAAAGCTAACTAGCTAAGTGAGCAAAAAACCTTGTGTTCCAAACACAGACAGTGGGGGGGGGGGGAAGGGAGCCGAGATAAGTATACAAAACACACGATTGAGATACAGCAACCATAACGTTACCCCAGGACATATGTCTCACTTAACAAGCTTAAGAAAGGTTAGGCAATGATACAACTAAATCTTTACACATCCTGTGCTCTGTAAAGTGTCTGGGAATTCCTATTTGGCCAGCGTGCTTACGTTTTCTGTGGTCAGAGGTTTTAACATCGTTGTTCCTTCTCCTTCATGCAATAGTAGGGTTGTAGAGATGTCTGTTTTACTGGTGATTTGATCAGGATTGAGATAATCTGTTTTCCTTATAGCATGAGTTAAAAGTTGGTGATAAACTGAGTTGCAGAAAGTACTTACTCTTCTTCGCAAAATACATGTCTAGTCTATAAGGTTGAGTGTTACTCTGTTTTTAATATTAGTTTAATTGGCGTAGGTATGTCTTAACAGCATGTTTTTTATTAATATGAACTTGGAACCTTACTTGGCTCATGTGTGCCCCTGTTAGTTTAAGTTTGAGCTCCTCAGGCTAGAAAAAGTCCTCTATTTTTGTCTCTAAGATAAGCTAATGAACAAATGGCTCTCTTTTTGTTTCACTATTGATCTTTTGGAATTCGATACTTATGCTTAGACTAATATGTTGCTTAACTAGACAGTGCGTAAGGGGCTCAGCATTTAAAACAGAGAGACTGTTCAGATTTTCCTGTTTGATGTAAGCATCAGAACACAGACGTCTACCTATAAAGTGTTGAATTTGGCTACAAGGAATACATTCAACAGTGCTGAAATAAGGAAGATGTTCTTTGTTATTTGCAGACAGACTGTGAAACATGAACAATACTTTGATGGGAAAAAGAGCAAAAGAAAATTAGACAGTAGATGAAATGGTAAAAAACATGCAATCTAAATCTGACTGGAAGTCAGGTTTTTTTTTTTTTTTTGGTTGGTTGGTATTCAGTTAGCTTTATTTGGATGTTCATCTTGGTCAGCACTCACACTTGAAAGGTGTCAGAGCTGCTACATGGCAGTGTCGGCTTGAAGACAAGTGACAAGAAAAATGAGCATAGGAAGATGATAATATATTCTTTTAATAATGTACTTAACCATCCCTAAATGCCCTTCCTTTCAAAGCTAACACACCTTGTGACTTCTGTGTATTGGGTTGTAAAATGAAAGAAGCAATTTAAAAAGGCCTTATCCACATACGTTATTAATCATGCACATTTACAATTCCTTTCACTCTACTTGTATTTGCAGTAATGAGGTGAGGTCCAAACAGTGGAAGAAAATGTCTTCAACCTTTGTTCTGTTACCAGAAGTATGAGTGTAGACCACAAGCTGTTACAATTGGAAGATAGAGCCAAAGTGCTGTTTTTTCTTTCCCTTCTCACCAGATTTTCTCTCAAGGAGCTATTGGTTCTTAACTTTAAATTTTGTGGTTTGTGCAAAACCCAGGACATGGTAGCTGAGATAGTTTGAAATACATGAAGCTTGTTTGCGCTTGTATTTCTGAGCAGACTATCAAAACCATTTAGAACTTTGCTAAGTGATTGGACTCTGTGTTAAGCAATTACCATCTCCCTTCAAAATATAGGCTAATTACATATACTTTTTGCCTAATTGTAGGAACCTTGGCTGGAAAACCTTGAAACTGTAGGTGATTTGTGCTGACCTGACTTTGCTTGCTGTAAATCCCTTTCTTGTTTCTTCAGCAAATGCTATGTAACACTTTGGTGGGATTTTTTTTTTTTTAATAGATTTGTGTGATTCTAAAAAATTCCAAACAGAGATCACAGAAGACTGTTACCAGAAAACCTGGACGTGAGATGTGTGTTAGTCTCTGTGCTGGCTGTCAAGAATGCAAACTCAGTGTGTATTCAGCTTTTTAGATAAAGAGACAAAGATGATGATGAGGGTGTGCTATTATTTATCGCTGATTTGTCTTTTTCTTATACATTCAGCAGCCAAGCTGAATGCTTAAAATATTCTATAAATGCTCAATTAAAAGGTTTAATGACTACTAAATTAGTTTGTTATGATCTTCATATTTTGTTCATGAAGAAGGTGGTGTATGCCTTATCTTCATGGTTGCTGCAGGAGTCCACTGTTTCTGCTCTCTCCATGTGTAGAGGAAGAATAGTTGGGAGAAGAAACATCAAGACTACATTTTTTATCTCATAGTGTTCTCGATCTTACTCCTCTTACTTTTCTCCACTGGCTTTCAGAGAACAGTGCATCTCTTGGGAATCTTGTTAAGGTGTACAGACTACTTAACTGGGTCCTGCATGCAGAACTAATGGGACAATTCATCGTCCTACAACCTTTCCTCTGTGATTTTTCAAGCACAACATAAAATGTATACTAGGAAATAGGAAAGTAAAACTGTTTTAAGTAAAATAATTTTTATTAAATCAGAGATAAAACTAGAGTTTCATTAGTGTGTTGAAATTCAATGCAGGTAACAGCCCAGGCATACAGTTAGCTTCCTGAAGTTAGTGATCTTTCATCATGGGATTTTGAGTTATGGAAAATAGAAGATGGAGCCCTTAGCTCTCAAAATCTACATGATGTTCTTAACTGAAGGCAAATTTAACAAAAGTAGTGGTATAATTATTTGGGATACTGGGAATATTTTCAGGAGGCATGGGTTGGCAATTCTTGGACTACAGTATGCTTTCTGAAACTACCTGTTAAGGAATGGGTACAGATCTTTGCCTTACCCCATTCTATTTTGCAGTGCTAATTTCTAGTACTGAAGATTTAACTCTGGCAGCATGCTCAGTGAAATGCCCTTGATTCTGGAATGAGGGTTGCCTATTTAGGATGCAGAGGAGCAAACAAATACTGTGATCTGTGATCTTCTCTGCCAATGATGCAAATTTTGTGTCTATCTCTTGTATGTATTGACACAATAAAAGGTGCTATAGTTGCATAAGGGAATCATATTGTGCTAATGAGTTTGTGTGTGTGTGTTTTAAACTATGCAAAAAGTAAATATGTAAGTATATTTAAATATGTAAGTATATTTTTGGTCATTTTGGGTAGGTAATGTGTTCTATAGGTAGTACGGTAGGTAATGTGTCTAAACAAATATATACATATATACATATATATATGAAATTGTTTCAAAAGACAGTTCTAATCCTGTAGTGCAAAAGTCTTTTGTGTAGTGATCGAAAATGAGATGCTGTAATATAAGGAAAACACACTTTTTCAAAATGTATAAATAGCAAAACCGTAGTTTAAAAGCAGTAGACCCTTTTCCATTATGCAATATCCATCTCAGTTTTTATATAATTTGTAGAATAACTAGCATATGATGGAACACAATAATTACACTTTTAAATATGCACGCTTGAATAGAAAACCTCATTAATAAAACTGCTTTTCTAAAAATACTAAAACATTTTACTGTATCTCTTGGAAAGTTCGTAACAGATACCACTGCAGTGATTAATTTGGTGCTTCATTAATTAATACAGTTTATTTAATACAGTGCTGTACCTAAGGCTCTATCAAATGTATTTAGCACTAATTACTGTTTTAAAAGGGTTTGTTTTGTTTTGTTTTGTTTTTTCCAGCTCAGAACACAAATCTGAACTCTCCTTCTTGGCTGCAGTCTCTCTTCTTATGATCTTCTTTCTGGTTCAAAGAAGATGCTCCCTGGTTTCAAAAATTGCTATGGCACTTGGGCTCCTGGGAGTCTACAGTTACCGGGCAGCTATTGGAAATGTCATATTTCCGTGGCAACATGGTGGCAAAGATATTTCTAAGTAAGTTCATCAACAGATAAGTAACTGTTCCTAGCAAGGTGTTGAACACTTTGTCTGGGGATGAGGTGGACAGGATGTTCTTGGTTGGAATTACATTCTTGTGAATAGAATTGGAGTTTGTAGATGACCAGCACTGAATTTTTGTGATCTGTGCTAAATTTTAAGCTGCATAAAGTGTCTTTTGACTATGACAGATGAGCATCCAGTCAGATAAAAATTAATATGAGGAAAATCTAGTAAGTTATACTCTATATTTTTGCTACAAAAAACTCCAAATGCACCATCTCTTGTTTTAGATAGACTTGCTACATCCAGCAGTGCACAAGCCAAGCTCATTTAGCTACTTCTTTGTTTCAAAAGTGCTTAGTAGTTCAGAGTCCTGCTTTTCCTTACCTTACTTTTGCAGTTGAGTGTTCTGTAACATGGGCTTTCAAGATGTAATGAACTTTCTCTTGCACTCATTTTGAATTTTATATCAATATAAATGCTATCAGGGCTTCTTACTGAGGGGCCAGAGACTCGCAAGACATACAGGGATGGAAGAAGCCCTGCAGCTTAAGATCTTAGGAGGTAAAGAAGATCGGGTTTGCTAACATGGCATAATTTACAGGAATAGTTTGTTTATATGTGTATCTGGATATATTTACATACATTCTATCTCTCCAAATACTGAAGATAATTCTAATTGAATACTAGTATTAAGTTAACATTGTGTGTTAGTTCTGCTTCATGAGAAAATAATGATAATTTTTACTTACTGTACAGGATTTGGCTCTATGCTTGAAACATGCCGGATTTTTGAGTGTGATCTCTAGTTTTGCTTTGTGTTTCAGTAAAGCCTTGGAGAATAATACTATCCTTGCAGCATTGGACAGAATGTTAAATACAGTAATTGAACCACAAATAAAATGTGATTAGAGAAATAAGTGCAGTACTTAAGTACTGAAGTCAAACATTTACTTGTTCATTCTATAGTCAGCATATGAATCTCAATTATTACAAGATACAAAGCTTTTGGTATTATTTCTATTATTAAATAAATAGTGAACACAATGGTTTACTTAAATTATCTCAGAGTTTTATATAAACACCAAGTGAACCTTCCCATGGCACACTGTGGCACATGATTCCCATATGGAGATATTCTGCCTCCCTCACATCCAGCAGTGCCTTTTATTTTGCATAAAAACAAACCAGCAAACAATCCAAAATGAACTTGTGTCTGTGCCTGCCAGATCAGAACATTGTCTCTTGTCTCTGTGCACAGTACGGCTGGCTTATGGCTTCCAGCATGGTCTCTGACAGTGGCCCCTCATGTGCTAACATATGGGCTTCTCAGTACTTCAAAGTACAAGGCTCAACAGAGAGACATGGTTTGCCCAAGGTCACTGACTCATCAAACATTATCTTCAGCAAGGCTCCCACTACAGCATGTCAAAAGAGATGGTAGACAAATCTTAGCAGATTTCAGATGATAGATGACATGTTGACACAGTGATACTAGTTTGTCTGTATTAGGTAGTTGATGTGGTATGTGTGATAAAAGCCTGTTTAAAATGCAACCGAAGAAACCCAGGATTTTACTTTAAATATGTCTAGAGGTATCTTTAGTGTATTCATGATCTGGAATAGCTCCAGATCCAGGTGCAAGGTAGAGGTGGTTTTGTGTAATATGAGAAAAAGAGGTAGGCAGCCACTGCATTTTTTCATGCACAGTGCATTCTTCTCTAAGATGGAGAAACTTTGCTCTTTTACCTCAGTTATTTTTAAAAAAATTGGAGTCTATACAGTGAAAAAGATGAGTATATAGTATACTAAACAAACAAAATCATTGTAGTGCATTAGCTGAGGAACACTTTTCCTAGTTTGAATCTCCATCAACTGGTGAATAGGCAAATACCCCAATCTATTTCCTAAAGTTTTATGTCTAAAGTAAATATGTGGTAATAATTACATCAGACATACCAGAGACGCTGAAAAGAGGAACTTAATTTCTGTATTAGCCAAAAACACAGGAACTGTCTAAACTTTACTGGCTTTTACCTTTATTCTTTCTTCCCCAAAGGAAAAATCCAATGAGCAATATGGTGCTTTTCCAAACAGTTGCTATTTAAGGGAATAAAATGGTAAAGCCCTTTTGCATAGGCTGTTAGGTATAACTTTGAACCGTTGAAAGGTAGATGATATAACAGTGCACTGTGTTCAGGCTTAGGAAAACTACATTACTGCTGTGTCATTGTTTTGCCTTTCTTTCTTGGTTTTGTACATGCAAAAAGAAAATTGCATATTTTAATGCTCTTGCTTATTATTTTTTCTCTTGCTTTTTCTCTCCTGTATGTGAAAAGTAAGATTAAATTTAAGCTTATTTTTAGTAATGGGCTGAGAAGGAATGTGACATTTCAAAGAAAAAGACATTTATTTACAAAACTTAATTTAGAAATTTTGACTAGTGGTGGTTTTTTGTGGTCAGTTAGTTACATTGGTTACATGAGTATAACTATAATTTTAATATTTTTAGAGTCCTCCTTCAGTATACTGCTGAATCCAGATGACTCAGGAATTCTCACTTCTGAGTGAATTATATTAACTTAGTAGGAGACTATGCTCACTCATTACTCCTGGATAGAGAAGACCAATAGTAAGAGATTGACTGGTGGAGCTGCACTCTGCCATGCCTCAGACAAACAGGCCTGACACCCACTTCACAAGACTCCCTGCCCTCTCACCACCAGCCAGAAGGAAGGGACCTCCAGGATGGAGGGGAGTGAAAATGGGTTTTTGCTTGGGGTGGCAGGTGAAACCCCTCATGACCTGCCTCACCTCCTCAAGTGCCTGTATGCAATAGAGATGAGGCCCTGGAATCTGAGAACCAGGGAAATGAGGACCAGAGAAAGGAAAATGTGTGTGAAGGTCTGTCGAGGTTGATGAGGTTGTCTGTGGCAGAGCAGTTTACCCCCCACATCACAATCTCCTTAGTTAAGAAAAAGAAGGGCAGTAGTCCTTGGTGACTCCCTCTTCAGGGGAATTGAGGGCCTGATGTGCCAATTGGATCCAGTCCAATAGGGAGCTGTGTTGCTTCTCTGGCACCTGGAAAAGGGACATCACCAAGAAACTTCCCAGCCTGGTGCAACCCACTGATGATGACCCATTGCTGGTTTTTCCAGGTGGGTAAATGACCAAGTCCAGCAACAAGGGTGCAGATGATCAAAAGGGACCTCAGGGCCTTGGGGACAGCTGGTCAAAGGGTCTGGAGCTGTGTTCTCTTCTATCCTACCAGTTTTAGGGATTGCTGGAGCAAGAAACTGGAAAACCAGGCAGATGAACATCTGGCTTTGAAACTCGTGTTGCCAGCAGAATTCTGAGTGTTTTATAACAGGTCAGTTTATATGACACTGAGTCTGCTAACAGTGAATAGGGAACACCTCTTTCAAAGGGGAAATCTTAGCTCAGGATTTAGCAGGGCCTATTGAGAGAGCTGTAGGCTAATTTGAAGGTAGATGTGGATAGGATAGCCAGGATTGAACACAGATAAGGTTACAAAGACATGGTGGGATACCTCGCATGACTGGAATGTTGTGAAGGGCCAAACATTGCTTAGGAAAGACAGAGCAGGAAGATGCATTGGTGGATCTTCCCTCTATGTGAGGATACACTTGGAATGTATTGAGCTCTGTCTAGGGTGGATGATGAGAGAATCGAGAGCTTATGGGTCAGGATAAAAGAGCAGACTAGGGTGATGTTGTGGGTGTTTGCTATAGGCCACCCAATAGGAAAAAGTGGATGCGGATTCCTGCAGGCAGCTTGGATCAGCCTCTAAGTCACAGGTTCTTGGAGGACTTGAACTCCCCTGACATCTGTTGGAGAAGCAACACAACAAAGAGCAAACAGTCCAGGAGTTTCCTGGAAAGCATTGAGGACAATGTTCTGACACAGGTAGCAGAGGATCCCACAAGGAATGGTGCTGCTCAGCTTCTTAGCAACAAACAGGGGAGGCCTTGTTGGAGATGGGAGGGTTGGGGACAGCCTTAGCTGTAATGATCATGAGATTGTGGAGTTCAGTTGGGCAAAGAGGAAGTAGGACAACAAGCAGTCATGGACTTCAGGAGAGCTAATGTGAGCCTCTTTAGGGATCTTCTTAGAAGTATCCCATGGGAACAAACCATGCAGGGAAGAAAGGCCCAAGTGAGATGGCTGATACTCCAGGGTTATTTTCTCCAGGCTTAAGAATGACACATCCTGATGAGCAAGAAATAGGGGAAGAGACCAGCATGGATAAACAAGTAATTCCTGTTGTGGCTGAAGTGTAAGCAGGAGATACACAGAAGGTGGAAGTAGTGTCTGGCCACTTGGAATGAATATATAGCGGATGTCAAAGAAGATAGAAATGAGATAAGGAAGTCCAAGGCTCATCTGAAACTAAATCTGACCAAAGATGTCAAGGACAACAAAAAGAGCTTTTTCAAATACACGAAAAACCAAGGAAAACTAAGAATACTGGGGTCTCTTTACCTGATGGATCAGAGGCTCCTGTAACAGAGAGTGCAGAGAAGTCAGAATTACTGAACTCCTTCATGCTATTGATTACTGACACTGACAAGACCAACCAGGGATCTCTGACCGCATAATGAAAGAATGTTGAAAGGAAGACCTTCCCTTGGTCAAGGAGGATTGGGTCAGAGATTATGTAGGCAAAGCTCACATCCGCAAACTCATAGGTCCAGATGAGAAAAGCATCCACAGGTGTTGAGGGAGCTGATGGGCATAGCAAGGCTTCTAACGATCATCTTTGAAAGGTTGTGGCAGTCAGAAGTGCCTGAGGACTGGAAGAAAGAAAATGTCACCGCAGTCTTCAAAAAGGGCAAGGAGAAGGATCCAGGAAACTAATAGCAAGTCAGCCTTACCTGAGTCCCTGAAAAGGTGATGGAGAGCACCTCATTCTGAAATGAGGCCATCTGTAGCCACATTGATGACAAGAAAGTGATTAGGAGTAGTCACGCTTGACCAACCTGACTGCCTTCTGCAGTGAAACAAATACAAGGATGAACAAGAGGAAATCAGTGGATGTTGTCTACCCTGACTTCATCAAGGATTTCAACAGTCTCTCACAATACCCTCAATGGACAAGCTCAAGATGTGTGGACTGGATGAGTGGACATTTGGGTCCTGGCTGAATGGCAGATGTGTTCAGCCCTTCTAAATGACCTTGATAGGCTGGAGAGTGGGGCAGAGAACTGTTCAAAATTCAGCAGAGGCAGGTGCAGGGTCCTGCACCTGGGGAGGAACAACCCCAGGCACCAGCACAGGTGGGGGTGACCTGCTGGAAAGCAGCTCTGTGGAGAAGGACCTGGGGGTCCTGGTGCACAACAAACTGTCCCTGAGCCAGCAGGGGCCAATCAGGCCAGTGGGATCCTGGGGTGCATTAGTAAGAGCATTTTGAGGGAGGTGATCCTGCCCCTCTACTCAGCCTAGGTGAAGCACATCCAGAGTGCTGTGTTCAGTTCTGGGCTCCTCAGGACAAGAAAGACATGGAGCTCCTGGAGTGAGTTGAGAGGTGGACTGTGAAAGGCATTAGAGGACTGGAGCATCTCTTTTATGAGGAAAGGCTTAGGGAGCTGGGCCTGTTCACCCTTGAGAGACAACCTCAGCAATGTCTCTGAAGGAAAGATGTCAGCGGATGGATCCAGGCACTTCTTGGTGGTGCCAAGCAACAAGGCAAGAGACAATGGGCAGAAACTGATGCACAGGAAGCTCCACTTGAATATGAGGAAGAACTTTACTGTGAGGATGACCAGACACTGGAACAGGTTGCATGAAGATGTTGTGGAGTCTGCCTCGCAGGAGATATTCAAGAACTGTCTGGACACAATCCTGTGCAATGTTTTAGGATGACCCTGCTTGAACCTTGAGCAGGAAGGTTGGAATGGACGACTTGCTGTAGTCCCTTTCAGTCTTACGTAGTTTCTCAGACCTTGAACTTCTAGAATGCAGGCCACAGTTTTTAAGCTTACTGGTCCTTGTCCTTGTCAACGTTTTTGGACAACATGCTGTGTTTCCTTCAGAAGCTGGCTTTCACTAGGAATCAAGAGGCAGATGAATTTATCGGTGGTTTGAAGACAATGTAAGTGCTAATTACACTTACAATTTAAAACCTAAGGTTTTTTTTGCAATGGAATTGCTTAGGGATTTGAAAAATATTAGCCTTGGATGTAACCTGTTTGGGAGAACTGGTTGGTCTTGACCTCTCTTGAAAGGCTCTGGAGTAGGTATTAGTAAGTAACTGATCTTGGTGGTTTATTTATTAATTAATTTTTCTTTCAATTTTATTTTCTCTTTAGGGGGATTACTGAAGCTCGTTTTGTTTATGTCTTTGTTCTTGGCATAATCTTCACTGGCACTAAAGATTTACTAAAGTCACAGGTTATTTCTGCAGACTCCAACACGAAGAGCAGAGGATTATGGGAAGTATATAGCGGATTGGTTCTATTAGCAGCTCTTCTATTTAGACCTCACAATTTACCAGTCTTGGTGTCTTGTCTGCTGATTCAGACAATGATGACAAAATATATTTGGATACCTTTGAAATTTGATGCAGCACAGATTACCATCATGCACTACTGGTTTGGCCAAGCTTTCTTCTATTTTCAGGTAAGCTGAATACTTTTCAGAGTTGGGAGAGGGGATAGTTTTTCAAGAAATAGTGTCCATTGTAAATAAAATGCTAACTAAATATTACCATGGAAGAGTTTACTGAGTTGTCAGAAGGATTTAGTTTCTCAATGCTTTTTTAACATTTTGTTTTCAGAATCAGGGAAAGACGCGTACCTTAGTGTCTTATTTTCAGTGTAGATTTCCAAAAATGTTACAAGGATCAGATACCTATACTAGGATGGTTTTGGTCTGTTAATGAGCCTCATAAGTACTTTCCAGATGATAATTAATTTTAAAATATCATCTGAGTTGATTAATACCAGTAAAAGGCAGGTGGCTTTTGTCACTGGTTCTTGAGGCTTACAATAGGTCTATATACTGTTTAAGACTGAAGGAAAATGCTGTGGTATGTAATATCTCTTATTAGAACCAGAAGTAAATTTTTCTCATGTCAAATGATATCTTCTTTCCTGAGGAGCCTTACTAACTTCTATCACCTAGTTCTCTGTCTTGCAAATATAAGGTTGTAATTCCACAAAAACTTTGCTTTGCATTGAAGATGGAGAGGATCTTTCTACTTCCAGTATTGTTGGAACCTTAGTGTAGCAGGCTGTCTAAATAGGGTATTTGTTAACATGGGAATCAGATTTAGAGATAGGGTTTGCAAAATTTCAGTGTGGGATCTCTGTTGACTTTACCGCTGAGGCGTGGCTGGGGATGTTAAAACTCTGGTCAAGCTTAGGGTACTGTAACTGCAGATTGAAGGTTGGCTTGATTGAGAGTAATATATGTCCAGATAGGGAACTGCTGATGCAGGTAAGATCATCATGATACATCCCTTCCTACCCACTTTTCCTGTTCAGAGGGCATAACATGTGTTATATGAGTGGCTCTTGCACATTTGGAATGTTACTGTTCAGGCAGTCAGCTTTGATTACAGCCTTCTGAGAGCACCCCTTAGTGCAGCTGGCAAAATGCTGAAGACAGAGCCATCTCTGTACTGAGGTACCAAACAAAAACAGGTGACAGAAATTTAATGGTGAAGTGTGGTGAGAAAGTCATGGCTAGTTGTGGAAAAGAGACTAATAAATAATGGTTCAGATTTTTTCATAAAGCAGCAAATGGTTCATAAATGTTTTCAGTGATGCTGAATTCTTGGTACACTTGGCTGAGAACTTCACAGAGCCATGAAATTACAGGAGAGTTGAAGCTGGGAGATGGCTCTGGAAATCATTTAGTCCAACCTGACCCTACAAAACAGCAGGTCAAACAGACCAGTTTGGTCTGAACTATGTCTATTCCCTGTTTCAAATACCTAAAAGAGTGAAGACTCCGCAAGCTCTCTGAGCAGTTGGTCTAGCTTGACCACCCTAGCTAGTAAAAATGCTTTTTTCTGATTTTAATCAGAACTTCTTGTATTTCTGTTTCTGTGTATTGCTTTTCATTCCTTTGCTAGTCACTATCAGGTGACCGAGTAAGTCACAGTCTGGCGACATTTTCTGTACTTCCCCATATCAGGTATTTATACACATTTTTGTGATGCTTGCTGAGCTTTCTCCTCTTGAGAGTGAAAATACCCAGGTAGTTGCTTGTATGACACATGCTTTGTTCCCACCATCAGCTGTGGTGCTTCAGTGAACTTTTTCTGGCATACCCATGGCTTTTTTGTGGTGGCAAGCCAGAACTAGACCCAGGCACCCAAATGTGGATCTCACCACTGCTTATTAGAGAGAATGGAGTTCTTCCTTAAACAGCTAGTAAGGCTCTCCCTTAATGGAATCCCAAATGCTGTTGATTTCTTCCGAACTGCTTTCCATATGGTTAGTTCCCAGTGTGACCAAAGGCAAAGTTTTATTCCTCCCCAGGTGCTGGATTTGGCATTTCCCTTTGATGCATGTTCTGAATTTCTTGTCATTTCATTCCTTCAACCTGTTGAGGGGTCTCTGACAGCACCTCTGATGGCAGCAGACCCAGCTGTTGTATCTACCACTCTCCCAGTTCAGTATTGTGTGCCGAATTCCTGAGGGAACTCTCTGTCCCAATGCCCAGGTCACTGGTAAAGATGTTAAACAGTATCAGCCCTGGTGTTAATCCATGTGGCTGATGACTAGTGATTAGCCTCCAGCTGGACTTCAAGCTGCTGATGGCAGCCCTTTGAGCTCAACATTTGAGCTGTTTCCAGTCCACACGAGTGTCCAGCTTCCTAGCCTGGATTGTATCCATTGTTTGCCTTTGGAGATGCTTAAAAGTCTGTGTGAGTTTATAGTACCTTAGATCGATGTAGCCCATGTATCTTCAGCCAAGATGGTGTGATGGAAAAGAGAACAAAAGCTTCTTAAAGTAATAGTTTTGTTTTGGAAATGTAATGTGACAGGTTAAATGTTGTGCCTCTTGTGCTCTAAATGATGCCAAAAATTTGGGACGGACTTTTCTGGAAGTATTTACATCAACTTTGAAGCAGCTATAAACACCTGCCAGAAATGAGTTGTTAGAGCTATCAGGAGCTTGAATATGTCTTTCCATTTGACTGTGCTGTGTCAAAGGGTTTTTTTCTACACCAATATTTATGCAAGACAATAGAAGATAACAGGATCTGGTAACATCTGTTTCAGCTTTCTAGTGGTCTTAAACTGGTGTTGTGGGAAAGACTGCTCTTTTTCTTGATGAATGTTTTGTAGTTTCAACTACCCTTGCAATTGAGGTTTTTTTTGTTGTTTTGTTTTTAGAAGACTGGAAGTAGTGATTTCTGTTTTACTTGACTACAAATAGTGCTTTTGAACATCCTGCAGTTTCAGAGCATCTGCCTAGGCCTCATCACTCTGCTGGCAATTTTGACATTTCTTCTAGAAGTGTTTCCTTTGCTAATAATAACTTCCTGTATGATACAGATTTCAGCAAACTTTAGGATATTTGAAAAAGTAGTTCTGACATGGGAATTTCTTCCCATAAACATGTTGCTGAGTCACAGCATCCAAATCTCATAAATGAGAAATTCTCCATTGCTCTATTTTGAGCCAGATTTCTAGATGCATCTCTCGTCACTGTAAGATGGAAAATTATCTGATCTGGGTGATAGTTACTTATCAAAACTTCTGTTAGAAGCACAGCAATGCTTTTTCCCTCATGTTGTTTCTCATGCTGCTTTGTATGAAATAGAGCTGGTCCAGATAAGAAGCTGTCTTTTTGTGTCCCAAATCTGTGGCTTTAAAAAGACTGTTTTGAATTAGCAATTGCTTAGCAAAAATTTCGAGGAATTTTTAAGTTGTTTTAGCACAGGACCCTTAAAAAATGTATCAATTTCAGAAGAACATGCTAACAGTCTTCTAGAATTTTTTTGTGTGTCTGTCCACAAAAATTGAGGTGTGTGCCTATTCACGATGTCCAAGACTGATTAAAATGACAAATGAATTGTAATAGAACAGGAAGTATTTCCTCCATTGTCTCTCTTTATTTCTCTTTTTGCTTTTCTATTTTCAGAACATCTTAGAAATGTTTCAAAAATAGAGAAATCAATTCTGCTATTAAAAAAAAGAGCTTTTAAGGGTCAAGGCAGATGGAATTTTCTTTCCCAAACACTCCCTCTTGTTCCTTAGAGAACAAGTTTTTGGTTGTCTTTTAAAAATGTTGTGAGTACATTTATATTAGTTGCCTTTTTAGGATGGAGATTAAGAGTTTGACCAAAATACCCGTCTTTAGGTGTCAGCTTGTTCTTTTATTTTCTGATGAAAAAACTGTTCTGAAGGTATGGAAAGAAACAAATTGAATCATCCAAGGGTAAGAAGGACCTTTTTCTTTTTTTGCATTTCATAATTTAAAGCAGTTAGCTGATGTACAGAATATTACCATGGAAGAGTAGAATAGTTGAGCTGGTAGTTCATAAATTACAGTGGCTACAAAGGTGCCTCTAAATCTAATTAATGCTCTCTCTTCAATTTGTAAATTTCTCTCAGTTTATTCTGAAATAGCCTTTCCAGTTTGGGTCCACATTTCCAAGGATGGAAGGAACTTCTTCCAGAAATTATGTGTGATTTCATGCCTCTTCTATGTGATTTTTCTCAGTGTGGCGTTCTGGTCTGCATTTTCTGGGAAAATCAGGAAGTTGGCAACATACAAAACAGAATTCTTATTTTTTTTATATATTTAAATACATTCTTCCCTTTCGTTTGAGCTCTGTCTTGAGTATGAATGACTTGCTGCAAAGGGAAAGGTGCTCAGTTTGTATAGCTTAATATCAGGATTGAAATGGTTTTTTGGTTTATTAGTGACCCATAATTAATGGACAGCTATATATTGATAATTAACTGCTAGTCACTAAGCTATAGATGCAGGAGCCATACCAGATATACAGCAGGTGAACTTTTACCAATATTTAGGCCATTTTGTGTACCTTATTTTGAAAAAAAATCTGTCCCCTGCACTGAGACACCTGTCTCCCAAACACGTGGAGGTGTGTTTTAGTCTTACGGCAATGCCTTTTTCCCTGTTCACTCACAACTTCTTTGACAAATGCAGACATTGTCTTCCTTAAGTGAGTGATGGAAGGTAGAACTCTGGAGGTATCCATATGGGTTTAGTAACTGATTTTAATTGTTTGGATAAGACATTTGATCTTTTTCCTTTACCTTGTGGGAAAATCAGGAAGGTCTTTGCTTGGTGACAACTTTGAGATCCCTGCCTTACTTCTATGCCTCCCAGGGATGTGACACCCTTCTTACTAAGTACAGTTCAGGTGTCCCAGTTTTAACAACTACCTGTCCTTTTCATGACCATCAGTGCTGAGTTCTTATATTTTGACTTAGGAAATGTTTGGGTTTCAGACAGAGCATATATGGTTTGTTCTCAGATGCTGAATAAACATTAAGGAAATACAGCTGGGCTATTTCTGCTGGAGGAGTCCATCAAATTCTCACTTTCAGTATTGATCTCTGTTCAGCTTGCTCTTGGTAACAGTAACTTGTTTACTGCCTCAGAAGCAAGCAATACCTATGCTAGAATTCTGGGGGAGAGGTGTGAAGGAAGCACAACTGTATCATTAGGTATGATGTGTACTGCTGGCATAGATTTAAATATCTTCCTTGACTTTGTTTCTCTAAGTTTTGTGGTCACTAGAGCTGTCGCTGTTAAACTGACTGAGTCCAGAGTGATGCTTGGGTTTCAATTTCCAGATAGGCATAAAGATCTAATGTGGCATAAAAAAAAATAGCAGGCTTATGGTTGAAATACAAAAATTGAAAACCACTGAAATTTGTTGGTGATGCAGATCACATTGGATACTAAATTTAAACTGTGCTAGCTAAATGGAGCAGGAGAAGACAAATATAAATGAAATACGGAATGCTTCCATCTGGAAATAGGAGAGAGGTTTGGAGACCTACTTTTTGCACATGTCTTGGTGTAATTATGAAGTAAATGAGACTTGCCCAAGTTGCTGAGCCTTTAATAAGTCTTGGTAGACAATATGGTACATAATGACTAAAACAGTAACTCTGTCTTGCTGAGTATGGATTGTAAGTGATGGTCTTTTGAATATGATAATAAAAATAGCCTTGTTCAGGATAGCATATTTAATGAAAGAGGCACTGTTTTTTCAAAAAAGTAATGTAGAATCCTTCAAGACTTCATGGAAGTAGATCTCTGATAACCCCAAATACACAGAATAAGCAAGGCTGACAGGAATGGATACTACTTTTCATTAATCAGTTGCTATAGCTGATGAACATGGGGAAAAAAAAATAAAGTGCCTGGATTTGGAAGCTTAATTTTTTGATTTTGAATGTAAGCAGGAAAAAAAAATTAAGGGTGTGTTGAAAACAAATGCCTGGATCTTACATTTAGTTTTGCTTTCTACACTTCATCTGTGTCTGAACCCTGAGTGCATCTCCTGTCTCAGAGTTTAGATGGCAGACTTCAGAGTCATGTCCTTGACTGAGAGAGGAGCTGATGGGAGGAAAGCAGAGGGATAGGCCTGCCCTTCTTTCAGTTCTGGTTGTGCTTTAATCTGATGGTTTACTGCCTGCGTTGTATCCCAGCAATGTAAGCAGATATGTGTGTGCCATTTTGTACTTTCTTTATCTGCCCTGGACGTGGAGGCTGGGCTTTCTGACCTAATCTTGGACTTGCTTTTCACTACAGACTTGCAGTCTCTGGGCTTGCATCTAGCCCTGATCACTGTCTCTGGATCCAGCCCTGAGCTGTATATGCCAGTGAAGAGTAATGATTTACTGCTCTCACCTGCCTTGTTTTCACACTCATTTCCCAGCTTACCTTCCTTTGCAGAACCAAAGGAAGTCCCTTTCTGCTCTCTAGTAATTTGGATCTAAATGGAAAATTTGTTAAACAGTTGTAAATTAAATGGGAAGACTATGTGCAATGCCATTTTTCCAGCATTTTAGCAAGATTTTTGTGAATAACAAGGAGGGGAAGAGGTTGCTCACACAGTCTTCATGCTTGGAGGTTTTTAGAGATTGTCTCAATAAAGAGCCATGTTATTAATATGGAACTGCGTAAACACAATTTGTTTTCTAGTCTTACTTAAGTAATTAAGGTCTTTGCTTTATCTATCACTTCATCTGAATTGATGAAGTGAAGCAAAGTTTAAAATACTCCAGTATTGTCAAAAATAGATTAAATTAATACATTTAGTCAGAATACTACTTATATATTATTGCAAGCCTGAGAATCTCTTGAATTTTGCAATGAACTTGAATAATTAATTTTCTCCTAAGCCCTGAGTTGTCCACATCCTGTAACTCAGCAGTCGTTTCCCAAAAGTATGTTTGTACATTTTTAGAATAATTTTTATCAAATTCGTCTGGCCTTTAAGTAAAGAGATGGCCTGAGTGACATTTTAAAGTGTTTTTAACTTTTTCTTGTTATGATTTCAAGGTATAGTAGGAGAATTTACCTTGGAAGTGACTTCAGCTGGCTCACAGTTCAGTCCCATTTTCAGAACAGCTATGAAGTCAAACAAGATGGCTCAGGGTCTTGAAACCTCCAAGATCTGTCTGGAGACAGCAGAGCCTTTCTGGCCAACCTTTTCTGAAATACTGGAGTGATACGTTAAAATAAAAGGAGGCACTTTGATTTGTCAGTTCTTTATTGTGTGGAGTATTAGAATTTATAGCTATGAAAATTTAATGTAAATACATGAATTTATCTTGGATAAAGATATCTAATGTGAAGCAAAAATGCTACTTACTACTCACTAGGGCTCTTCTGGTATCCAGTAGTATCCATGAGGCTTGGCAGATTCATGGTAGGAGCAAGATGTTTGGACACTTCACAGTGTGATTGGAGTTGGGTGTGGATCCAAGTGTGTGCATCCTTGTCTACAGATATGTCACTTTAAACAAAGTCAAAGACTGGTGGAGTGAGCCCTGTCGGGGAGGGACTTGGGGAGCTGAGGAGGAGACCCTCTTCCTTCCTCCAGGTTCTTTGCTTGCCCTGACTACCTTCCAAAACGAAGTACATCTTTTTGCCTGCACTGGTTCTGCAGGACCTGTGACATGCATTACAGTGCTGCATTTGTTCTTGCTTTTTCTCACAAACAGTGGCATGGGGAGTTGCCCCAAGGTACCAAAGATCAGCTGTGTGGATGTGGATTAAACGGTATAAAGAGACCTGTCAACTCCTCATTACATGGGCAGGAAGGACATCCTGATGTCTCATCTTTTCTACTCTGCACACATCATGCAGAGGAGAAGGGGAGTGAAAAATAAGTAAATGTGGTGGGCAAAAGACCTGCTGCTATACCCATCTACAGTAATTTCACAATTATAAGCCGCACCATTTTGACTAAAATTTTGGTCTTAACCCAAAGTGCGGCTTATAATCAGGTGCGGCTTATATATGGACAAAGAATGAAAAGTTGCCGCTTTAGTTTGGAGGACAGGTGTCTGCTGAGAAGGGCAAGACCATATCTTTGAAACGGAGAATGTAAACCCCCTCCCTCCAAATTATTATAATTTTGAAATCAAGGGGCTTTTAGGCAAATGTATGGTAATTAGGAATAACAGTTCTTTTCTAGGGAAATTAAAATAGACATACAGTACTACAAAGAAACAAACTCCAAACCCTGACAAAGTCAGAGTACAGCCTGACACCCTGTCAGGCAGAGTGTTGGTAGCAGTTTGATTAAATGATGACTGCAGTCCCCTTGCAGTGAGAGATGGGATTCAGTTGGAGCAGTGCTCCTGTAGAAGGTGCAGTTTCCCTCTAAAGGTCCAGTGGTGATGTGGAGAAATCCGGTTTTCCTCTGGA
>PYHW01010675.1:515089-531845 GCA_013186435.1 Turdus rufiventris
CCGCCCCTGAATGTAAGCCGCATTTCCGGTGTGGGAGCAAAATTTTAGTTAAAATGGTGCAGCTTATATTCGTGAAACTACTGTATTAGAATAGAATTCAAACTTAACTAACATGGTGTTCTTTGAATGTCTTTCTTTGATGTAATGACACACAAAGTGTTATAAACAAAACATACTAATATTATTGTATGTTACTGGTTATTGCAGTCATTTGTATCTGAAGTATTTGTACTTCTCTTGGTATCTTGTGAATTAAAGTAAAATGAATTATTTCATTGGAATTTTAAGAAGACAGTTGTAAAATGCTAATGTAATATAAGAGTGTGCATATAAAATCCAGTTGGACTCTCTAAAATTGCTTTAAAATCATCATTCAGGGTATTTAAACTGAGCATTACAGTAAAAATACAGCAAAATAGGGGAGTTGTGAATTCTATATTGTATCATATCAATGCACAAATGCCAAAACTTGATATACTTTCACAGAATTAACATTTGACAGTGACTAAATTCTTACCATCTCAGAGTCTTCTCTCTGTTATCTACTTTTTTTTTCAGTGATGAAAAAATTATTGCAATAGGCTTGGCAGGTGGAATTTTAGACAGTATTTAGTTTATCACAACTTTTTGCCTTAGGCATTGTCAACCTCTGTAAACCTCTGACTCCCTTTTATCTACAGAGTGTCATCTGGTTTCACCCTGTCAGTGACTTTTTTTCCTGCCTTCTCTCTTCTCTTTTTGCTTCTTTATTTTGGGCTGTGCCTACACTGTGTACTTGTGTTGGCTCAGTTGTGTTCATTAAAGGTGTAAGGAGATGGATCATCAGCTGACCAAGCTGCACTGACCAATGGAGGTTTTTGAGCCAGGCAGGACCAGTTGTAGCAGACTAAATTTGTGCATAGTCACTGTGTTCATTGTTCTGAATTAACAGCTCCTTTAACAGGTGTTCACAGAGATGAACCTTTGTTTACCGATTTGCCTGTCCGTCTAGCAGTCTCTACTTGGTTGCTGTGGATTTATGCAGGCCAGTGCTGGGCTACTGTATTGATCTACTCTTCCACTCCTTAGTGTAAATTGAGACTCACTGTAGAACCTTACTTCTTAGTCTGAGGCCAGCTACCTTAGTCTTTAGTCTTGAATAGATTGATACAGTCTAAGTACTGGTGTTTCCGAAAGCTAGGCTTTTCTGGGATTATTCTGGTATTTTTTTGCTTCAGGAGGAGTAGATGTGGAGTACACTAATTATTGATGTCTTCATTTGTGTAACCTTAGAAAGCCCTTTCTTTTCCTTGCTACCTATTGACTTGACACCAAACTGAGTTTTAACTCTGTTTCTAATGCTCCCCAGTTTAGCTTTAGTTACTGCTTTGCTCAATCAATATATTCTTCCAGTCTCCAAACTCTTCAAGTTTTTTCCATTCTTTCAGGTCTTCAACAAAAGAGTGAGCATGTATATATAAAAAGTTTTACTACTTGTTTTCTTGTAAATATGTCACCCATAAATCTGTGTATTGCTTGCATTCTATGAATGTCCTGTTTTTCCCAATTCCTTTATACCTCTGCTGTGATTTGTTTAAAATAGTGCTGTACCGTTTAACTGTTTACATCCATGTTTCTGCCATGTTGGGGTTTTTTTTTGCAGCCCTGCTCTCCATTCTTCATTGTCACACTGTAGGTGCTTTGGAACTGACACTTTTTGCTTGAGCTTGGAGGATTCTGATCAGTGTAGAGGGCACTGCTTTGGTGGCATGTCTGAGGGAGGATGAGAAAAAAAATAATTTAAAGAACTGCAGTTTCATTGTTGTTTAAAACCTAGACTGCAGACTGTGATGAACACTAACATACAATGAAGAGAAAATGATAACATTTAGCATGTTTTTGGAAAGCTCTTCTAACAAAATAACAAAAAACTTTTACTGACAAAATCTTTGAGTATCTGTACTTGTTTTATGTTGCTTCAAATAATATGCATATATAGTAGTGTTGGTTGTTGTTCTGATGTTTTCCTGGTTGAATTTTTGCAGATTAAATCTCAGCTAGTAGTGTTGCCAGGTACAGTGCTGGCTTAACCTGCTCTCAAGTGGGTAGCTACGGCCTGTAACACCCACATCACTTATGTAAGTAGATTCCCTCAAGCAACTTGTGTCTGTAGCCATTTTAAGGTTCATTTGGGTCAACTGGTAAGGCTATTTCCTCAATGAAACAGTACATAAATATGGACTGCATCTCTAGCTGCTGGGACATGCTTAAAATTGGTGTGTTAGTCTGCTCAGAACCTGGGCTATATGCTTTTTATTTTACTCTTGTGCTTTGCCATCACTGTCCAAATGATTCTTATTACTTGCTTGTTACTCCTTGGAACCAAAGCTGAAACTGCAGAAGGCAGGGGGTTGGCTGCTTCATGTGTTTTCTTAAGTGTATGGGAGACTGAACTTTTTTTTAAAAAGTGCCAGATGCTTCAGGATGTTCTTTATAAAAGCTTCTTATTAACTGCTTTATAGCAATGTGCTTTGGTCAGTGGAATTCAAACGCCTACTTTTTGATATGTTCCTGAGAACAAGATGAAAATGTGCCCAGAACCACTCAGCAGTGTCATTCTTAGCAAAGAGCCTTGCATTCTGCAGCCTCTTTAAGAGCTGTTGCATCCTATCTGGCCTGGATAGGAAAGCCTGACTCCAGGACTGTTGTTAATTTCAGCCACTTAGCCTGTGTAATTTACAACTGCATCAGTTGGGTTGGCTTATCTGAATTTCTTGTTGAAATTTTTTAAAGCTGTGTTGCATTGGGCATCACTGCCTAGGGGCAAGTACTGATACATACCCTTCCCTCTTTTGGCACTTTGCATTTATGAAGCCTCAGAATACTTCAATCTTGAGTCCAGCCCTCCTGCACAAAGTAGGGTCAGTTAGAGTAAGCAGGGATATTCCAGGGTCGTCTTGAGCAACCTGTTCCTGAATACAGCAGCACTTGGAGTTAAATAGTTGTTCAGTGGTGTTTAAGGGGAATTTGTTGTATATCATTAATCCTTTTGCTGAGCACCAGTGAGAAGTCTGAGTACATCTTCTTTACTTCTGCCTATGAGACATTTATAAACATTGGTGAGAGCTCTGTCAAACTTTCTCTGCTCAAGGTTAAATAGTCTCAGCTTTCTCAACCTCTCACTTTTTCAGATGTTCCAATGCCTGAGACATCTCTGTGAGCTTTCAGTGCATTTGCTCCAGTACACCCATGTCTGTCTTGTACTAGAGGCCCCAAAACTGGATCCAGAACCCTAGATGTGATCTCACAACTGCTCAACAGGGAGGGAAGATCACCTCCTTCAACCTGCTGGCTCCATTTTTGTACTACCTGGGTTGGTTCATGGGAACATTGCTTGCTCATGCTCAACTTGTTGTCCAGCAGGAATGACATAAGTCCTTCTCTTCCTAGCTGCTTTCCACATGGTCAACCCCAAGCCTGGTGCATGGTGCAGAATTTGGTGTTTCCCTTTATTAAAGAGATTGAGTTTCTTGTCAGTCCATTTCTCCATCTGCCAGGATGCCCCTGACCCATCTGCAGACCCAGTTCCTGCAGACTATTCCTCCCAGTTCTGTATTGTGTGCAAACTTGCTGAGGGGGCACTGCTCCATTGCCTAGTTCATTAGTGAAGACATTAAGTAGTACTGGCCCCTGTGTGACATCCTGTGGTTGATCACTGGTGACTGGCCTTCAGATGGAATTTCTGCAGTTTTTCAGTTCACCTGAATGTCCACCTGGCCTGGACTGCATCAGTTTGCCTGTGGAGATGTGCTGAGAGACATTAAGAGCCTACTTGTGAGATGAAAGTGCATTAGATACATGTAGACCATACGTATTTTGCTGGTATGATAAGGTGGAATAGAAGATAAGGAGATTTTCAGATAGTACATTGGCTGTGGAAATGTAGTTGGAAGTCCTTAAATAATTTGCTCTCATCTGAACAAACTCCTGAAACTAAGATATTCTCCTCATATGGAAAGGTAAATGTGTTTCTAAAATAATTAAGTGGCATGTGATAGACACTAACATGGATATTACTGCCACTTTTAATCCTTCAGGCTCTTCTGAGAAACCTGGCAGCATAAATGTGAAGGGATTTTCACAGACAGAAATAGAAAGAACTCTTTAGGTTCAATCTCCATGGAAACTGTGCAATAACTCTTGAAACTATTTTTGAGATGGGGAGTACTGATTAAACTGATGCCTGAACTCAACCAAGTGTTCTGTGTGTGACTTGCATGAGTTCCTGTGAGCACTTGGTTCATATAAAAGCTGTATTTTACCATGACCACGGTATTGCTCTGATCTGAATTAGCACTTTGGGTTTTTGGGTCCTAACAACTGGAAAAGGTCCCATGTTGTTGGATAATTTGACCTATATTATATGACCTCACTGTGCAGTACACTCCAGATGGATTCAGTTTCCAAGTCCTACCCAAACAAAATTTTCATGTGGGTGATGTTCACAGTGTTGTATAATTACCACTATTCAGTTAGGCATCGTGATAGTTTTCAGATTACCAGCACATTGAAATCTGTGTTTCAGTTGGTTTAGTTAGTTAGGTGTCAGGGTGAACTGGTGGGCGTTTCCTAGTGCTAGAAGCCTGCACGCCTATTAGTTTTTGTTCCTCAGGTATCAAAAGTTGTAACAGTGCTTTCACATTAGCAAATGGCTTTCAGATAACAGAAATGGATGTAAGCCCAACAGGAGGGTGTTAATAGTTGCATAACTTGAATGTTATGCCTTAACTATGTCAATGTAGAACTTTGGCATAGCAAACTTAAATTTTTCTCTGAATTATTTTATAATGCTGATCTAAACAGAATTAGGAAAGTGTGCTGGCTAAGGAATTTCAGTAGTTAATGTTAGCTTTTGCCATCTTCAGCCTAATGTGTTTGATTGATTGAGTCCCCCATTCACTACCCATGTTAATGCATTAATCATTTTTCTTTCAGATGTAAGCTGGACATGCAGTGAGTGTTTCAGTATACCTTTATTTTTGAGTCCAGGGTAGAAAGTGGAGTCTTCCTTAAAGACAAAGGATAATCCAAACATTTTCCACTGAACCCTTCAATATTTTATACAAGTAGTTTTTAATTCTTCTGTTTAACTCCATTCTCTCTTACTTAGGTCAACTAAAGCTGAAAAAATATTAGCATCTAAGAGTACATGCTGCTGCATTCTCTAAAATTGTAATACTTGTTATCTGTTGTACTGCCAGCAGTCTCATTTTCTAAATAAATAAAAATAAATACAGACGTCATCTACTTATTTATTGATATGCATGGAAATCTGTAAGTGGTTGACTAAACTTGGGCTGGGGCTTTATTGACACTAGATGGAAGAGTATTCTACTCACTTAGGTTTTTCCTGAGATAGTGTCATTGTAGAGATGGCTGAAGATTTCTCTTGGACTTTGTTACTGCTCTGTGATGGATACCTCTTCATTCATTCCTTTTTCATGTTGAGACACTGACTTTTCCTATGAGACTTCCTCCAGGAAGCCATGACTCTCAGTATTGAAAAGTATTTTCTAATTGGTAAGTGATCCAACAAAGTGGGGATGCCTCTGTTGTAAACAGATAGATTGCTTCAAAGCCATTTGCAAAATAAACATAATCCTTTTTCTCTGTGGATCAGTTTTAGGAACTGAAGCACGTTCTGTGTAAATATTAAGGAAAGTTATGTGCACAGAATTTATAAATACACACATTTGGGGTGTATTTTGCTTTCTGTAGATGAAAGTAAGCATCTGAATGGATTTGGAACTTAAAAAATTATGATCTAATTTTCAGTACAGTTAGCATATCCAACATGAAGTTTGCTTTCTGGTAATGACTGATGACCCTAATTGAGAACTTGTCCTCCAGTGTGCCAGCTGCTGCCCAAATCACTGACACTTATTCACTTGGCTTTTAAATAGTCTTACTGATGCTATATATTGCAATTGCTGTGAGATTTGTTCTCATAGACAGAACTGCAGTAGGTAGATACCACTTCGATTAACATCAGCTATACTTCTTAATTTAAATGGTCTATCACTTTTTCTTTGTGGGTAATACTGAATTGAAAGGGTTCTGAAAATCTTTTTTATATCTGCCCAAGCTCTGATTTGAGGTTGTCATGGATACATTGTCTTCTTCCTTTTGTTCTTCTGGTTTTCATGTGACTTTTGTCAAGAGCACATAGCTGAATTGACAGTTCTCATTGCATCTTTAGACCTGCAACTACCTACAGGGCAACTATGCAATACCACTCTTCTGTTCAAAAGGGTGCAGTATTTGTTCTTTATTTTTGTTTGAAACCTCTGTGTTGTGAGACAGTATTTTTCTGCCATCCTGTATGGTTAGATTTCCCAATGTTGCTTACACAAAAGAGTTCATTAAATGTTAATACATGCAAAGCTTATTGAATATACTAAGACAATTGATATTAACCATACAGGACATGAGTAACCTGGGGAAATTTTGTGTTCCAATGGTAGGCATGCAGAGTATCCTCAGAGAATAATGACAGTCTAGTCAGAAACTGTTAGCAAGAATCTAAAGCGACTTCAAAAGCTGAGAAGATAATAATGAAAGGTTGGTTAAGTTTCATGTCTCTAAATAAACTTACGGCAGTCCTTCTTGTTCTTACTGAGCTATGGTTACTGGAATGTAACAGAGGAGAGCTATCTTTCCTCAAAGTTGCAGGCTTATAGGTGGTCTTGCAGTATGTTATTTTCAAAAAACACATTATTCTGCAATAAGTGGAATTTTAGTATATTTGTATGAAAGAGATTAGGTTTTTCTACACTGCCATGTAAGAAAGTTTTGATTAGTCAACTCAGTTGATAGTAGATGAAGCACTGTGAAACTTGGTGCTGTTATGAAATGTTTCATTTTCCTGTGTGCTTTCCAGCTGTCTCTGACTCACTGTCCTTTATCTTGCTTGTTGTCCCTGCTCTCACTCCTTTGTATCCTTTTCTTTGCTTGTTATCCTCTTGTCACCACCACACCACCCTGCCCCAAACTTCCCTTCTCTCTTGGACACACTTTGTACCTGTTTCTCATACTTTTTGTCACTTGGATGTGCATCACTTCTCTCCCTCTCATACTTGCATCAAGACAAGACTGCTCCATGCAGACTGAGGAGAGAGACCAAGGCAGAAAGCACAGAATTACAAGAGTAAATATTTATTTGTGCAAATGAGGTGTCCCCGTCGAACTGAGGCACCTGGATATGGTTCAACACCTCTGTTCATGCTCCTCTCTCACTCTGTCAGTCTCTCTCTTTGTCTCTGTGTGGTACTACACCTGTCTTCTCTCTGCCCCCCTCAGTTAGTCCACCCTCTTGCTTTCCTGCTCTGTCAGACACTTGCCCTTCTTGTGCACTTTGCCGGTCTCATGGCTGTGCTTCATCATCCCTCATGTTTGGGTTTCCCATCTCTTTTATGTGCAGGCTTTTCCCACTTGCCACACGTGTGTGCTTCCTGCCTCCCGTGCATGTCCTGTTTATGCTTACCTCTCTCTCATGGACTTCCCCACTCTCATGCTCTCCTCCTCAGTGCACTCATGTCACTCCGATGGTTCTGACACCTTGCAAGCACGCTTCTTGCTGTTTGGTGCTTCTGCATGAGCTTTCCTCCTCATGCACTTCCTCACTCACACTTCATGGCTCCCTGACTCACCATCATACCTTTTCTCCTTCTCCCATGCTCACTTTTTCCATCTCCCAATCATGCTTGTTCCTTCTCACATGTGTTCTTTCTGCTTTGTGCGCTCCATATCTTCTCTCACACACTTCTCCCCTTCTCTCACATACCTTTCTCCCTCTCTCTCACTTGCTTCCCTCACCTTTATGCTCTTCTCCTGGCTGGCACACTTTTCTCCTCTTCTGTGTATTCCCATCTTGCAGTTCCGCCCTGTATGCTTCCCCCTCTCATGCATGCAACTCTCATTGCTCATGCACTTTCTCCCCCTTGCAAGCCTGCAAATGCTCTCCTTCTCTCATTCAAATGTGCCTTGGTTTTCTCTTGCTTTCCTGTGCATGTTCGGTCTCTTGTGTCTTTGTCTTGAGACATTCATATGTCTCATGGTTTTCCTTTTTGTATTTTCCTTTCCCTTTTGTAGCTTTTTCTCCTTTCTTGCATGCTTTCCATGTCTCACAGATTTTTCCAGCTCTCACATGCACTCAAATACTTCCAAATGCAAATTGTTTGCACTCTTCTTCTCTGTCCCATGTTAAATCTTTTACCTGGGTCTTCATTTTCCCTCCTACCTTTCTTCTTTCACATGCCTTTTCCTCCTTTCCCTCCCTCATTCCCTTTGTCTCTTTGTCTTTTACTTTCTCCTTTGTATGCTTTCCAGTCTCTTGACAGGCATACTTTCTTGCGTGCACTCTGCCTCTCCTAAGCTTGCAGTGTCTCACTTCTGCTTTCTTCTTCCCACTCGTTCTCTGTCCTTTCCATCTCTACAGTTTTTCTTCTAAATTTGTAGAGCTTCCCTCAGTCATACTTTGCTTTTGGCTTGCGTTGAACCTGCTTTTCCTCCCTCTTGGATTTGCATTTCCTCTCTCTTGGGGTTTTCCTATTTGTCTTTCAAGCTTTCTTGAGTCCTTTCCAAAACAGAGTGGCTTCCTATCCTCTCTCCCCTCTGGCATTATCTCCACTTGTTCCTCTTCTCTGTTGTTTCTTTCCCACATCACTTCCCACTCTCACTCTGAGGCTTCTCTCTTTCTCTCTGCATCCATATTTCCCTCTCTCTGATAGGCTTTGCCTTTCTCTCATGTGCTTTGCTTTGCCTGCCCCTCATATGTATCTTTATCCATGATCTGTACAAAGGGATGAGGTCAACCTCTGTCAGTTTGCAGATGACACCAAGTTAGGTAGAAGTGTTGATCTGCTGGAGGACAGGAAGGCCCTGGAGAAGGATCTGGACAGGCTAGATCAATGGGCCAAGGCCAGTGGTACGATATTCAATAACGCCAAGTGCCAAGTCCTGCCCTTGGGTCACAACAACCTACAGGCTGGGGGCAGAATGGCTGGAGAGGTTCCTGATGGAAAAGGACCTGGGGATGCTGGTTGGCAGCAGCTGAGCATGAGCCATTGAGTGCTTCCGTGGCCACAAAGGCCAGTGGCATCTTGGCCTGTATCAGCAGTAGTGTGGCCAGCAGGACCAGAGCAGGGATTGGCCCCCTGTACTTGGCACGGGTGAGGCCACCCCTTGAGTCCTGTATCCAGTTCTGGGTCCCTCGCTACAGGAAGGACATTGAAGTGCTGGAGCATGTCCAGAGAGGGCAGTGGAGCTGTTGAAGGGTCTGGAGCACAAGTCCTATGAGAAGTAGCTGAGAGAATGGGATTATTTAGTCTGGAGAAAAGGAGGCTCTCTACAATTACCACAAAGGAAGCTGTAACAAGGTGTGGGTCAGTCTCTACTCCTGAGTAGCAAATCATAGGACAAAAGGAAGTGGCCTCAAGCTGTCTCAGGGAAAGTTTAGATTGGATGTTAAGGTAAAGTTTCTTCACTGAAATGATTGTCAAGCATTGGAATTGGTTGCCCAGGGAAGTAGCTCAGTCACCATCCCTAGAGGTATTTAGATGTGCAGATGTGGCACTTCGGGACATGGTTTAGGGGTGGATTTGACAGTACTGGGTTCATTTTGTACTCAAAGATCTTAAAGTCTTTTCCAACCTAAATAATTCTATATAGTTTTTGTATGAATTTTCTCTCTCATGCTTTCCTTGCTATCCCTTGCTTTCTCCTGCATGTTTCGCTTCTCCTGCCTTTCGCCTGAATACTATGCTGTGCCTCTCTTATGTGCTTTTTTTGTTACTCCAAACTTCCCTTTCTTATTCTGTCAGTTTGTTCTTGTGCTTTGACCTTTGACTCTTGTGTGTACTTCCCTCCACTTGTGTATTTCTTCTTGCACGTATTTTCTGTCCTTTGTACACTTCCCCTCTTTCAGGGGGAATCTTCTCTTCTGCATGTTGTCATCTGTACAAGCTTGTTGCCTCTCTCTCACATACTTTGTCTTTCATGTGGGCTTTACCTATCGCATGCTCTGCCATTCCCTCATTTGTGCTTTGTCTCTTGTGTCATGTGCTTTGCCTTTCTCTCTTTTTTTTCTCTCTTTCTGCTCTCTCTCCTCAGTGTTTTGTGCTCATGCTTTACCTCTTATGCGTGTGCCTTTGTCTCTTGTGTGTGTGCTTTGCCACTCTATCTCCCTCATACACATTTTGCTGCTTTGTCTTTCGTGCTTTGCAGTTAATGTGTTGATTTAGGCATTTTACTCTCCTAGTTTCTCTTGCTATAGTGTCTAACATTCTTCTCTCTCATGTATTTCCATCTTTCAGTTTTACTTTCCTTGCACTTTGTCTCACTACAGCTTTCTGTCTCTCTATCCCCCTTGTGTCACTTATGGTCCCACTCTCTGCCTCACTGTATTTCTCTCTTCTGCTCACTATCCCTCATTCTCAATCATATCCCCCAACCATTCCTCTCCCTCCATAACTTTCCATCTCACTCTGAATCTCTTTTTGCCTCCCTCTTCCCCATCAATCTTTCTCTCTTTGGCCTCTGTCCTTCTCTTCCTTCATCTCTTCTGCTCTGTCTCCTATCTTTCTGCCTCCCTGAGATAAGCTTTTCCTCTCTCATTTGTGTCCCTGCCCCTCCAGCCTTTCTTGTCTTCCAGACATGTTTTATCTCTCACTCTCTTCGCTTCCTGCATGATGTTTGTTCCCATGCTTGCCTTTTTACATTCTCCCTTGCTTTGCATCTTTCACTTTCTCCATTCCTCATGTGTTTTCCCACCTCTCTGACACATTCTTGCATGCATTTTCCCTCTCTTTCATGCTTTCATTCCATTGCTTGTGCTTTCCCTACACTGCTTGCTATTTCTTGCTCTCAGCATCCCACTGCCTTCCTTTCTCTATCCATCATTCTCTTGGGCTTTTCCTTTGTCTTAGATGTGTTTTCTCTCCCCACCTCCTCACAAATTACCTACCACTCTCACTCTTATTTTTCTTCTTTGTGTAGCTTCTGCTTTTTTCTCTGCTTCTCTTAGGCTTTCTCTGGACTCCTCTCTGCCTTCCACATGTCTCTCTCCCTCCATGTTTTTCCTCTTAGCAGTTTGGTTTTTTCATTCAATTCCTTCTTGCCTCTCAACCTTTGACTCTCTCTCTCCCCTTCCCAAAGAAATTCTATCTCCTTGTAGATACGCTTCTGATCAGCCTTCTCTTTCACAGACCCCTCACCTCTCCTACAACCTTAAACACACCTGCTTTCTCTCACATACATTGCCTCTCACACATCTTGCTTCTCTTTTAGTTTGCTTTTCTCTTATGTTCTTGTGAACGTTCATGATCTTCTATGTTTTTCTGTGTTCCTCACTTTTCCTCTTTGCTGTCATTCCATTGACTTCTCTTTCTCTTTCTCTTGCTCTTACTTTCCCTATGTATTTTTCTCTCTTCTGTCTCCAAAATCCCCTTCTTTCTGAGATGTGCTTTCCTTCTCTCTCTGATAGGTTTTTCCTCTTCCTCTTACATGTTCCTGTTTTGTAATTTTCATCTTTTACTTGCATCCTCAGACTTGTGCTTTCTTGTTCATGTGCTATTCCTTACTATCTGTTGCTGTCCCTCTCTCGTTTCCCTTTTTTCTCTCTTTCATCTTCCTCATTCCCTATCCCCCATCCCATGCTTTCCTACCCATCTTGTTTTGCTTGTATTTTGGTCTTCAACTGCCTTGTCCCCCTGCCTCCTTTTACCTCTCTCTCAAACTGTCTTTGCCTGTGACTCACATGCCACTCCATTACTGAGAACTTTCTGCTTTCTTGTGTGCACTCCTGCTCTCATGATTGGGGCTTCTTGTTTGTCCTCTGTTCACTCTTTCATTCTCGATTGCTCACTTCCTCCCTCTCTTGCTTCCTCCCTCCTGAGCCTTCTATTTGTCTCAGACATATTTTCTCTCTCTTTTGGATGTGCTTTGCCATTCTATGATGTATTTTCCACTCTCTGGTAAGCTTTCCCTCTTGACTGTGCTTTTCTTCTCTGCCTTGTTTTCCTCATCTCGCTGATGCATGCACACTCACTAGCACTCCCTCTAACATGCTTATTTTCTCATTGGGTTCTCACTTTCTCCCTTCCATGTTTTCTCTCCTCTCTTCTATGCACACACTCTAACTAGCTCACCTTTCCTTGTGCATTTGCTTCCTTTAATCTTTCCCTCTCTTCTGTTGCAGCTCTCCCTGACACATACTCCCTTTACATCACTTTACCCCATAGATGGTTCACTTCTCTCTCATGTTACCTGAATTTCTGAACATTGTTTCTGAATGTTGTGTCATTGTGGTATGTGTGTTTATCCCTATGCACTTTCCTTCTCTTGACCCCCTTCCCTTCGCTTGTCTTGTCTCTTGGACACACTCTGCCCCCACCTCATCCTTCCTGAGTTTGCATTTCTCTTTCTTATTCTGTTTCACTTTCCCTCTCCCTCTTTTCCTGTGCTGCTCAGTCTTTATGTTTTTCCCATTCCTTGCATACTTTTCCATTTCTGAAACGTGTTCTTTATTGCCCTCATTCATACTCTTAGTGTCTTTTTCTCAAACCTTCTCTTCTCTTTGGGTCATTATCCCTCCTTTACTGCACAGCATGCCCCTCACTATCCCTGTGTCTCCTGGATGCACTGTCACTTTCTTGCACGCACTTCAACATTTTGCTTTTGTGTCTCTTGTGCTTTGATTCTCTTGTATGTTTCTTTTTCTGTTGTGTTTCCTTCCCATTCTTTTGCATTTTCTTTCTCTGTATTCCATTCCAAGTCTCTTTCTTCTTGTTGCATGCTTTCTCCCTATTACACAATTTTCCTGTCTCCTGCTTTCAGTTTTCCTTTTGCTCTTGCTTCCTGTGCTTTGTGATTTTTCTCCCTTTCTTGCATGAGCCCTTGCTAGGTCTTGCTATCCACATACCTGTCTTGCTTCCCACCTTCACCTACTCTCTTCCATTCTCCCCCACACTCTTCTCTCTCTCCAGCTTGATTAATTTTCCTTTTATTTTTATTTATTCTTATTACCCCTCTCATTTCCTCTCTCTGTGTCTCTGGCTTACCTTTCACCTGTATAATCTTTCCCCTGGCATATTTTCCCACTCTTTCCCATACTTTCCCAAAGCTGTCTGCTTTCTTCTCTCTTAGCTTTCCCACTTTCAGGTGCTTTTTTTTTGGTTACATGCACTTTGCATCTCTTTGTAGTTTCCCAGGATTGCATGTGCTTCTTCTTTCTCTTGCCCTTTCTTATTCCTCTCTCTTCCTCTCCCTGATATGCTTTCTATTACACAATCCCTTTCTCTCCTGCTAGTACCTTTCCTCCCTCATACTTTGTCTCTTGTGCTTCCTCACCTTCTTTTCTGCTATCCCTCTCTCCCCTTCTTTCCCAATCTCCTTATTTCTTTCACTTTCCCTTTTCAATCTCTTGTATCTTTTTCCTCCCCTTCTTTTCCCTCACTCTGTCCCTCCTTTGATATTCTCAGAGTAGTCTCTGTCTCTCCTTACCCTTTTTTTACTCTATCTCAAACGTTTTCCTTTTCACATTCACTCTCTCAGTGTTCTTTCTTATTCACTTTCTTTGCCTCACATTACTTCTGACATGTCTTTTGTCCCTCTGTCACATGCTTTGTATCTCTTGAGTGCTGTTACTTTCTTTTGCACTTCCCTTTTCCCACTCTTACTTCTCTGTCATTCTTTCCTCCCCTTTGGGCACTTTTCCATCTCAGACACATTTTTCTACTTTAATGTGTGCACTTTCCCTCTTGCTCATACTTGTGATCTCTTGCTCATACTTTCCCTACTCCTGTTGCTTGCCATCTCTTCCCACCCTTACTTCTCCCTAAGTATCCTTCTCTTTTGCCTTTGTTATTTTTCTGTCTCTATCATTTGCCCCTTAGCCTCAGGCATGCTTTTCCTCCCCGATTGTTCTCCCCTTTCCTCACAGATTTCTCTCAAAGGAGCTGAGCAGGTGACCCCCTTCCTCTTGGCAGCCATTCAGGCGCAGGGAGGGGCTTCCTCTGGCCATTGGAGGTGCGATTAAAAGAAGGCTCTAAGGGAGCACGGTGAACAGGGGTGTGGTACATATTTGAAGGAGTTGCAGGGCAGGTTGTGCAGGCAGGGTTGCAGTCATCCTCCTGATAGTGGGATTTTTATTTTGTTTTGGGGTTTGGTTGGTTGGTTTTGTTTTTGTTTTTGGTGGTTTTTTTTTCAGCAATAGTCTCCAAACGATCAAAAGCCATAGCTAGTAAAAGTATGCCAACTCAAACAGAACCCTGCAAGAAGGATGTGTCTGTCCAGACCATTTCCTGTTAGGAATGTTTGTCAGTTGTACCAGGGGATGATGCAGAAGATGCCCACCTGTGGTGTGAACAGGTGAATGATCTCCTCTCTCTGGTGGCCAAGCTTAAGGAGGAAGTCAAAAGACTAAGCAGTATTAGGGAAAGTAAAAGGAAATACTGTGGAGCTTCACCCTTCCATCCCTAAGAAAAGCCCACCTGGAGCCAGAGGACTCCTGTGCTTCCTGTAATCAGGCAGAAGGAGGAGACCTAGTAGATGAAGGAGAGTAGAAATGGGTCCCTTCTTGGGGACTTAATAAAAATTCCTCTCAAGCCCCATCACCTACCCAGGTGCCACTTGAGAATAGGTATGAGGCCCTGGATCCAGAGGTTCAGGCAGATGACATCGAAAAAAATAATCTCCCCAGAGAGCCTCTCAATTACACTTCATCTGTCAGATGGATCAGTACCTCTAGCATTAAAAAGAAGGGTAGTTGTAGTGGGTGACTCCCTTCTGAGGAGAATAGAGGGACCACCCCACAGGGAAGTTTGCTGCCTCCCCGGGGCCCAAGTATGGGATATTACCAAGAGATTCCCTGGACTGATTTGGCCCTCTGATTAATACCCACTACTGATACTCCAGGCTGGCAGTGAGGAGGTTGAAAAGAGGAGTGCCAGGGCAATTAAAAGGGACTTCAGAGCTCTGGGTCCAGTGGTTCATGGGGTAGGAGCACAGGTGGTGCCATCAGCAGAATTTTGGGTTATTTGATCATGGGGCAACTTTTACAGCACCTGGCCTGCCAGAGCCAGATGATCTCCATCTATCTATTAAGGAAAAAAGGATTCTAGCCCATTAATTGGCAGACTCATTTAGAGGGCTTTAAACTAGATTCAGAGTGGGAAGGGGATGCAACTAGGCTCTCACAAGTCCATGGGTGGTAAGCCAGAGTCAGGGGTGAAATCAGCAGCTCGCTGAAGTGTGTGTACACTAATGCACGCAGCGTGGGTAACAACAAGAGGAGCTGAAAGTCATGGTACAGCAGGAAAGCTATAATGTATGCACCATCATGGAAACATGGTGGGATGACTTACATAGCTGGAGCGCTTCAATGGATGGCTTCAAGCTCTTCAGAAGAGACAGGCAAGGGAGAAGAGGTGGAAGAGTGGCTCTGTATATTAGGAGTGGCTCTCGTCACCACAAAACTGGAGATTAATGTAGGTTGAGTGCCTATGGGTAAGAATAACGGGGAAGGCCAACAAGGCTGACATCCTGGTGAGAGTCTGTTATAGACCACCCAGCCAGGACAAACAGGTGGATGAACTGTTCTATAAACAGCTAGAAAATGTTTCGCAATCACCAGCCCTTGTTCTTGTAGGTGACTTTAACCTGCCAGATACCTGCTGATAACTCAACACAGCAGAGAAGAGGCAGTCTAGGAAGTTCTTAGAGTCTGTGGAGGACAGCTTATTGCCACAGCTGGTGAGCAAGCCTGCCAGGGGAGGGACAATGGAAGACTTGTTGTTTGCAAACAGAGAAGGGCTGGTGGGAGATGTGGTGGTTAGAGGCCATCTGGGGCACAGTGATCATGAAATTGCAGAGTTTTCAATCTTTGGTGAAACAAGGAGGGGTATCAATAAAACTTCCCCACTAGACTTCCAGAGGACAGACTTTGGCCTATTCAAGAGACTTATTTGTAGAGTTCCTTGGGAAGCAGCTCTTGAAAACAAAGGGGTCCTGGGTGGGTGGGCATGCTTCAAACAGAAATCTTGAAGACACAGGAGAAGGCTGTCCCTGTGGCAAAAGACGAGCAATTGAGGAAGATAACCAGCCTAGGTGAGCAAAGAACTTTGGAAGGAACTAAGGAAAAGAAAGATGGTATATCACCTTTGGAAGGAGGGTCAGGTATCTCAGGAAATGTTTAAGGGAGTTGCTGCTCATGTAGGAAAAAAATTAGCCAAAAGCCCAGTTAGAACTCAATATGGCCACTTCTGTGAAGGACAATAAAAATATTTTTATTAATATTAATGGCAAAAGGAGGGTCAAAAATAATCTCCATTCATTCTTAGATGCGGGAGGGAATTTAGTAACTAAAGATGAGGAAAAGACAGAAGTATTTAACACCTTCTTTCCCTCAATTTTCAACAGAAAGACAGTCCTCAGGACAACTGTCCTCCTTTGCTGGTGGATGGGCACAGGGAGCAAAGTAGCCCACATATAATTCAGGAGGAAGCAGTCAGAGACCTGCTGAGCCACTCAGATGCTCACAAGTCTGTGGAACTGGATGGGATCTATCCCAGGATGATGATGAGGGAGCTGGCAGATGAGCTTCCAAAGCAGCTCTCCATCATTTACCAACATTGCTGACTCACTGGGGAAGTCCCAGATGACTGGAAGCTGGCCAGTGTGACACTCATCCACAAGAAGGGCAGGAAGGAAGATCCAGGAC
>PYHW01010675.1:541127-566767 GCA_013186435.1 Turdus rufiventris
CCGCCATACTCTATGTACAAATTAACATCTGCAGTCTTCTGAAAGTTGCATACTATCTGTTTACATTTTCTGTCTCAAAGCCATTACAATTACGGTGTCACCAAAACTATGGCATGAAAAATCCTGTGCTGATTTGTCTGTCTTCTCAGCTAGGAAGAGGGTCTGTAGCTACTAAATTAAGGTATCTTCATCAAAAATCAGATTGCTCTTGCAATACTTCCTGAGATGAAACCATTTTTGTTCACTGTTCCTTTCACACTTTACACTGTTCCTTTTACACTTAATTAGCAATGTCTCATCCTTTGCAGAGATCTTAGGGTATGGGTTTACAGATCATGCTGCAATCCATTTTGTTTTCCAGAGAAAGTATGTGGGGCTCTATAGTCTTTATCCTAATGCCGAGTATTGTTCTTACAAGTAAATTGCACAAAACTGAATTACTAAGAAGTCCAATACCCCTTTAAACTTGCCAAAGTAAAAAGTGTATGACACTTAGACTTAGTAAGAGTATTCCTGTGTAATCCCAGAAGACATCTCATTGCACCACAAGGAAGAGAGTCTGAAGATGAATATGCTGTGCATTGTGCTAGAAAAAGCTATGAAAAAAGTTGGGAGCAATATTCTGATACAATGCGTGAAGTATACACAGTGCACTGAAGAAATTATTCCATCCCCCCTTTCTCTTCAGTACTTTGCATGCTCCTTCCTCTTTATTCAGAAACAGATTGGAGCATAGTACCATATTTTCCTCTCTTAAATTAGGGAGGGCTGCATGATGATGTTGGACTCTGAGTGATTTATGCTGCTGCTCAAGCAGAAGCAGAGTCATTCAGAACACTACTGGAAAGAGAGGGTCATATTTGTAGACCTTTGCTTACATACCTCTTTATTGTAGCAATGTTTCTAGATGTAACCTGTACTTCTGCTGGTATTGGCCTAATCCTACTATTCTTACAAGATTTTTTCCTTTTTCACCAGTGGTTTTCTGTTCTCATCTATTCCATGGTCAACAGAATTACTTGGTTCTGGTGCTGTGGATAGGACTGTACATAATATACTGTCATTCTGTGTTTATCTAGGATTTTTCTATCTTCTTTCCTCACACCTTTTCTTGAAGTTAACAAATTCTTCTGTGTATGTTACTGGGATGGCAGGAGTAATTTGAGAAGAGAGCTGTTATTTTATTTAAGTCACAAGTTTAAAAATAGTTACTGTAGTGGAAAAATATAAGAAAGAATTGACTCTGGCCTCAGTGCAGAAGAGTGTGAGCGTTGCTTCACCGAACTACAGAACACCCAAGGATGGAGATGCCCTTAAAAGATCATGTGGTTCAACATTTTCTAGGAACAGGAGCCTCCATGAGATCATCTGGCATGCTGTCCAGTATTGTCTTGAAAATCTGCAGTGATGGGGACTCTACCAGATCCCTGGCAAGATTGTATCCATGATTGATTTGTTCTCACTACAAAACAAGTCTTTCTTATACTGAGACGAAACCTCTCCCAACACAACTTGTACCCATTGCCTTATGTTTTCTCCATGCACCACATGGTGAGGAGAGCACCTCCATCCTTTGTTGCCATCTTTAAGTACAGTAATTTCACGATTACAAGCCGCACCTGATTATAAGCCACGGCTCTGGGTGTTGGCAACCTTTAGGTCTTTGTCCATATACAAGCCGCACCTGATTATAAGCTGCACTGTCGTTCGCAGGGAGGACCCACATGCAACAAAGTTGCCAATTACTAACAGAATCACAGGATCACGGGCTCAGGGCTGCTGACGGGGCCAGGTGGCCCAGCTCGGTGCTGCCCCTCAGCGGGGCTGCTCGGGGCCGGCCGCCACTGTCACCGGGCTCGCTTGCCCCAGCCCGGCGCTGCCCCGCAATGGCAGGCAGGGACGGAGCCCAACAGCACCCACAGTGGCAGGTGGGAGGTGGGCACAGAGCCCCCCGACTCCCCCCTGGGCCGTGGGGCTGGCAGGAGGGAGCCCCTGCCTCCCCCCCGCCCCGCACTGCTGGCACGGAGCCCACCTCCACCCGCCGAACAACAGAGTAACCAATTTGTAACAATCACATAATCCTGCGTCTTACTGACAGGTGCTGGCTCAGCACCCTGGCTTGCATTTCCAGGTTTGGAAATTTCAGAACTTTTTTCATATATTGGCCACTTCTGAGTATAAGCCGCATTTCCGGGTTGGGAGCAAAATTTTAGTAAAAATCGTGTGGCTTATAATAATAATGAAATTACTGTAATTAAGTACAGGAATCCTGTGATGAAGTCTCCCTGAGCCTTCTCCATAAAGAAGAGACTTAACTCCTACTGTCTTATGCTGTAGAGCTCTTTCATTTTCTCCAGTCCTTCTTTAGTGCCCCTCCAGCCTGTCCATGTCTTTTTGGAAGGGTGGGGGACCTGAACTGGACACATTACTACAGGTATGGCCTGACAAGCACTCAGTAGAGTTGGGATAATCGCATCTCTCCCTGCCCATAGTGCCCTTGAGGATGCAGCCCAGGACGTGATTTACTGTTGCTGCAGCAGTGCTCTGCTGATTCATGTTTAGCCTGTTGTCACCCAGTACCCCCAGGTCCTTTTCAGCAACACTGTTTCCCAGCCACATGCATCGTAGCCCATAACCTGGGTGCAGGACTTTGCACTTCATTATTTCATACAGGTCTTGATGAACTGATCAGATCTCTCTGTCAGACAGTTCTCTCTTCTAATGTGTCCACCCAGTTTACTGTCAACAGAACTTTAGTGAAGGTGCTTTCAAGCCTACCATCTAGACTATGAAAACATTGAGCAGTTTGGGGCTCAGTAACATTCAGTGTGGGCCCTGCTTGTGACTGGCAGCCACACTCACCCATTCTGGCCTTGCTGGCCAGTTTGCTATCCATACTTAAATAAATTGTGCTTCACCTTTCTAGAAATGCCTTGTGTCACTGTGTCTTGTTATACTTGTATATTTTAACCTGTTAAATTTGAATTTAATCCAATAACTTGGACACTACAGTCTCTGTTAAATTTCTTCAGATCCCAGCTATCAATAACAATTACTGGATGCAATTTTTCTTTACGGCTTTAGCTAAAATTGTGAAGAATAACTGTTTGTTTAAAAAGATGGGCAGGAAAGCCTGCAGATGTACCCTAACAGAAAATCAAGCTATAAATTTCCTTGTTATTCCTTGCATGTATCATGCCAGTGTAAAATGCTTCAGATTTTTTACCTACTGGAAAATTGACCAATGCTGGGTTTTGAAATACTTAGGATTTGTGTTTTGCTTATTAGGACGGTTTGGTTATACTTTGCTGCAGTAAAATCTGGGCCAGTGTCAACAGGAATAGACTGGTTTGGTGGCTTTTTGTTTTGTTTTTTTTGGGCTTTTTTTGAGGTTTTTTTTGTAATTTTTTTGGGTGTGGTTTTGCGTGGGGTTTTTTTGGTTTTTTTGTGGGCTTTGTGTGTGTGTGATTATATTTTGGCTTTGTGTGCGTGGGTTTTTTTTTTTTTTCTGTCTGTTTGTTTGTTTTGTTTTTTGGGCTGTTGGGCTTTTCAATTTTTTTTTTCTTGTTTTTTTTTCTTTTTCTTTCTTATTTTGCTGATGTGGTGCTCACAGCACAACTAATTGTGCCAGCGGTGAGAACAGGAAAAAATACTGATACGATTCTATTTTTTGTACTCTTGATGCTGAAATGAAGAGAATTGAAGTTTCAAGGTCTAATAGCTTTTTACAGCTAAATCTTTGTGAAAACATGCAGAACCCTGTATAACAGCCCACATGTGCTACAGTCTCCTGCAGCTTACTGCCACAGACACAGCCTTGCTCGGGTAGTTGTACCTTCTCTGCTTTTCTTACTGGGAAAGAGAATGCAAAGGGCAGAGAAAAATCAGTCATCCCCAAGTTCCATCATTTCCATGGCAGCAGAATACACTTTATAGTCCTTTTATCTTGCTGACAACCAGCATTTTTGATATCTGTCCATTGATAGGATGTGGTGACAAAAATTGTGACTTCATAGCATTAAAAAAGTTGTTCTGATTGGTAGTTTCTACCAGAATTAATCATGTAAATTTCCAGAGGACTCTTGGTTCCCTTGGAACTTCTAAAAATAGGAAGTGTTTTTCCATGACAATGCAGGATTGTGTTCTATAATCTAAAATAGTATTGTAGAATTATACTCAGTGAGAGTGGGACGTGTGGGAGGGATGTAGCAAATTTATTCTTGCTGCTGAAGTGATTGATACTTGCTTAGATTAGAGAAATTTCTTACACATTGCAGCTACTCTAAGATGTTGGAGACATTTGGAGTGCTACATGGTTTGTTTCTGAGTGCAACTCTTCATTAGTATATATGGGGCAGATGAAAGAAATGTCAAGTTGACGCAGTGCTGGAGTCATGACTAGCTCCCAGATCCATGCTGAGAGTGGGCTGTTCCCCAAAGGAGATTGTGGATACAGCTTAGAGCAGATGCCGTACAGCACAGATGTAGTTGGCACAAGGATGAGGGAGAGGTCTTCTGTATGGTTTCCAAGGAGGCTTTTTGCCGAGGAAGGGTCAGGGACGAAAAACAAAGACACTGTCTGTACAGGGACTTTTATACTGGGGAGGTTCTAAGGGAAGGTGCAGATTTTTCAACCAATAGCAGGGAAGGCTGGGGAGGAGCACAAGGTGGGGTTTACAATGCATAACCCAATGAGAAAACACAGAGGGAGGGAACAATTTCAACAAACCAATTGGGGCTTCAAAGATTAGGAGATTTCCAAAGGGGATTTCCAAGCAGAGGGTTGGCACAAGGTGGAATTGACAGCGAATTTGCTGGAACAAGGGGCAGGTATCAGGTTAGATTGGCAACAAAGGAGGAGGCACTGACTGAGAATGAGCCAGTAACACAAGGGTATCAGAACAAAGCATTAAAACTGAGACACACCACAACTTCAAGTATTTTTTGGAGGGCACTAAACAGGGAGATCTTTGAAACTTCAGAATGCCTGGAAAGAGAAGTGCCACTTAATACTGTAGAAGATGTTAATACAGTAAGAACTGCCTTCAAATAGGAAAATTCAGTATCTCCAGTAGGAGATAACTTAGACAGTGATATTCAGCTAGAAAAGCGGGGGTAGAATGGCAGAAATGCTAGAGGGTAGCTTGCACTGAAAAGATTCAGCACATTCATACTGAAACTCTACAGAACAACCCTCCTCCAACCCTAGAAAAGCAACAATACTAAGGTATTCCACTCTCATATGCTTGCATGTTTCTGAACTGGTTATTTGATTTGGTTTGTTGGGAAAAGGGTTGGAACACTGTAAAAACTGTAAAGTGTATTTTAAATTCCTTGTGGATACATTTGTAGGGCTGTCTATGAGATTTTTTGCTTGATTTTTAAGCTACAAAACTTGTTGCTACTAGCTGCCAAGTATTCTATATAACTAGGATACATGTTTTCACAAGAAAATAGGTTTTCTTTTTTTTTTTTTTTTTTTTTGGCACTGTAATTTTTCATTTTGCAAGCCTCGTATTACTCATCTTAGCGATACCTTAGAGACGGATTGAGAGGTGAAAGATTTGCTGATGAAGCATCTACAAATAGGGTTTAGGATATCCAAAGAAGTGGTAAGCCTATTAATATAACAGTTTCTTTGGTGTATTTTACTACATATTAAATATTTTCCATTAAAAAAGACAGTTTTTGCTGAAAGCTGTTATGTTCTCTAGACCACACTTAATGTTTGCATGCTAATTAACAGCATGTTTAGTGATTTGAATCTGTAGTGTTCTTCGCTTCAGAACTCCAAAAACATTGTTTTTTTCCTGCATCTCACATTAAGTTTGAGTAGGCTTTGTCATCTGTAACACATAGAGATTTCTCTTTCAAGTTCCTGTAAGCTAACTTCCTAAATGAGCTGAATATTAGAAGTGAGTATTCCTTTCCATTGCATTGTGCAGAGGCCTTAATAGTGGGCTGAATTTGTCAGAACATGGAGGTATTGTGTGCAGTTTATATCTGTCTATGCTTTTCTCCTTTGAACAGTGAAAGGTATTAATCGCTGAAGAGACAATTCAGTGTGGACTAGTTAGAGACTGATACTTTAGATGTATCCTGTGGTCTTCCATTATTTTAATTGAAAACAGCACTGAGAATCTGCAAGGTTATTCATTACTGGCTGGTCCAGATCATAAACATGAGGATACATGAGTGGCATCCCGCAACCAGCTTTCTCTGGCTGTGGTGAATTCATTTGGAGTAACTCAGAAACCAGATGAACTAGCTGGATTGTCATGGTCATGTTATCAGTAGCTGCCTTCCTTGTGGCCTAGAGATGCTGTGGGCACTGTGTCTGTAGAATGAGGAGAAGGAGCACACAAAGGCTGTTCAAATTTTGTCCCTGGCCAAAGTAAGAGGAAAGAGTGATGATGTGCTTGAAGAGCTAAGTTGTTGCCTTAGGATCAGGTCATGTAGGCCTAACTGCTTGTGCTCAGCCATTCCAGTGCTCTATACACAGCGATGCATGTGTGAACATTTTCACCAGCTCTGATATAAACCCAGTTATTCTGCTGTTGAATCCCAGTAGCAGTTTAACTTTGTGGATACAGTGTGCTTTTGCTGCCTTCTCTAAATTGCACTACTGCATTGTACAGTGAAGCTGTCTGAGTTTTCCCTCTGAAGGTAGGTGTTTATGTTATCTTGAGAGGTGAAGTGAGTGCTGAGAGCTTTTCTAAATAGAGGTATCCTATAAGTAGAAAACAGCTATTTTTTATGATACCAGAATACAGAAAAAATTGTGTCATTGAGCTGGGGATTCATCTATATGTATCAAGTGCATTTTTTAACTCTAGAGAATTATTTTTAAAAATGCCTCTTTGTCTGATTGAAAAACCATTTTCTCTGTTTATTCAGTGGTCATCTGACTACTACAAATACTATTTTTACTACAAATACTGGTTTAACTCATATCAGCATGAAAACAACCAAGACTGAGTGAACTGCACTTTATTTAATCCTTGTCAACAAAATCGGTTATTAAACATGAATCTGGTTATTTACAGAAGCAGAAACAGGGAGCAGTCTAGTTCACTCCCAAGTCTCAGTTTCCATGGCTAAGCAGCAAGGGAAATAGTTTTCTGTGAACTGCATGTATGTTTTTCAGTCATTCATGCCTGCTGTTCTTGATTTTAAAACTCTGCTTTCATGACCTGTTCTTCCTTATACTGAAAGCCTTGGGAATTTAGATCTTGACTTCACTGGAAAACAGGACTGTGTCCTAGTTATTTTTGTTTAAAGAGTAAGAAGTTTAACGGTTTATGTAAAATACTGAATTTTGTAGCTTACTTAGTCATAAGTGACTAATTAATATCTTGCAGAAATGTTATCCGTGTTAAATTTTTATTACTTGAAACAAGATTAGAACTAAAAACTGGGAGGAGCAGAACAGATTCTCAGATCACGATTTCACTGTAAAACATTTCCAATCTTTGCCAGTGTGTTCTTTTGGGAACTGATGATGTAAAATATTTTGATGGGGAGAGGAAAATGTTCGCTTATTATTCCAGTGAAATAGTTTTTTCCTTCCTTTTGTCTAAAGGGGTAAACATCTGAATCTAATGTGAATTAATCTCTGCAGATATATTTTGGGTAAATTGGACTGGGCCAATAAGTGTAATTTCTTTGAGTTGGTGCCTCAGGAGAGGGAGGGCAATCAAAGTGCAGAAAACCTTTTCACTTCCATTTTCATCTGACTCTTGTCACCCACCAAAATACATAAATGTGGCAAATTTAGACCATGTAGGTTACATGGGGCAGACATTTCTTGGGATGCAGCGGACCCAGCTGAGCTAAGCAGCTGTGACGAATATAGTGTATCACTCCTATGAGCCTAAGAATATGGTATTCTTTGGAGAATGTTACGTTAGTTAGCATTGAAAAGTTTTATGTTGTTTTGTACTGTGCTGCTGGCTGTGGGCAGCAGTGTACTCTGACAAGTTTTATGCTCTTTAAAAGGGGGAGCAGACTCCATCTGATTGTAGAACAGGTTAGAAAGCTTAGTGAGGAGTACTGTAGTCCTCTCTTCCTCTTACCATTCAGGTTCTGTGGAATGGCACTGTAAGGCCAACAGGAGACAAAGCTGAATTGAAACTGGTTAATGGAAACTTTGACAATTAGAATAAAATACATTAACACACGGAACAGTCTAAGTGTGAGCTACTGGGTGCCTTTATTGCAATGACAGTTGACAGTTGTGTAACCAGACATACACATTATAGGATATATAGAGGTGACAAAAACAAATTTTATTGGTTCATCATTGCATTAACAATCAGTTTTCTAACACAAAGTGGAGCTCTCTGAATAATTCTTGTGTTGTGAAATAATGCTGAAGAGGGGAGGAACTCCAATGTCTTTTCTGAGTTTGCCTGAGAGTGAACTCCTCTGTTTTTGTTCCCAGGAATTCTGCAGCAGTGGGTCACGGCTGTTTCTGCTACGCTCTAATGCGTTCAATTCCAGTTGCCGTCTATGTTGTTTTGGTAACAGGTCTGCGCTACCACCTGTTCATATGGAGCGTCTTCTCGCCAAAGCTACTGTATGAGGGAGTGCATGTGTTCATCACAGCTGCTGTCTGCCTTTTCTTCACAGCAATGGATCAGAACCACGCTTACAAAGTGCAAGACTGAAACTAAGTGGGCGATGTGTGGTTGCACATTGCAATGTCCACTGTGCCACTGGAATGGAAGAGGGAAAATATCAGCTTTAAATTGTTTTGCTGATTTTGAAGAGTAAATTGTTGAAAGAGTTGTTTATTTTAGTCAAGATCAGTCTTGTGTTAGAACTGAGTTTGCTTTAAAAATGTTGAATTGAAATAAACTGTTTTTTCATGGATACCTTTTGTTCTATAGCTGTCATTATAGCACTTTCCAGATAACAGAGCGGTGATACTACACACTTTGAATTTAAAAATATACATCTTAATATAAATACCAGTGCCTCATGAGCACAGAAAAAATCTTGTGTGTACACAATTTTTTTATCGTCTTACACTAAAAAATCCTAAAAATGTACAGGATTTCTAGGTGCTGTTCACATGATCCTGAATCCATTAGCCTCAGGGGGGGGTTTCTATTTGTTTTCTTTCTTGTGTATTCGTTGAAATTATTATTAAATTTTTATTGTACAAACATCCCAGGTAAGAGATTTTTTTTGTTTTGCATAAGCAGCAAGGATTTCTGTTTAAAAGCAGCATTTTTCTTTGCAAGATGAGTGTCATCATTATTTGTAATGGATTTTGATCTGCACGTCAGACACTGAATAAGAAACACTTACTGTCCAAGAAAGTAATGAATCTTCTGTGGAGTCCGTTCACTGTTTAAATACTGTTTCTTCTTACAAAGGTATAAATGATAAATCAGGTTGATGCAGCCATCCTGAACATTTGATCATGTTTTCCACACATGGGTAGAGAGTTGTGAGCAGTGAACAGGAAAACAGTTTAATGGATTAAGTTGCCAGCAGAATAAAAGGTGTAAAAGGTGTATTTACAGTTTGCATCACCACCCCTCTAGTGACCTGTCTAGCCATCTCACTTGAATGTGCTGTAATTAATTGCTAACGGTGTTGTTTTCCTTGCTTCTGTCAAGAAGATACATGTTAATGACTATACTATCAGTATTTATGTGGGGTCTTTTTGCCTCTTAGTTTTGTCCATGTTTTTTGTCCATATTAGTGGCTAGTATGAGTTAGTCTAAATATGTTTGAGGTATATCAGAAGAGAAGCATACAAAGACCTTTTAACTTTTGTTATAAATATGGGAAAATAAAACTTTCAAGACCAATATATTTGACAGCACAGTTGTTAAAATCATTGATGCACTTTTTGTCTCATGTACAGATAACGCAGATCTGAAAATGTAGGCCTCTAGTTTTTTATACATTAGTAATAGCCATCTTGATTACTAATAATGAAATATGTTTTCAGCTATAAAACAACTGAAATTTTCAATACACTGGCAACGTTTTGCTCTGGAGGAGAGAGTACTGGATCTTAATGTCATTTACTGTGACCTGCTGGAAGACTGAAAATTAAATACTTCTAATATATCACTTTTACTGCCAATTATGGTTATTTAAAGCAGTTTGTATTTGTGAATATGCATCTACCATTTTCATTATTCTCAGTATTTTTTTGGTTACCTGCTGGCTAGCAGCCCTGTCAACATTATCAACATATTCTCTGTTTATTTATATTGTTAGTTTGTAAGCAGTCCTCCCTAAAATTCTTACCGAGTATGTTTACAAGACATTTGAGTCAGAGAGAAAGGGTACTTATAAAGAGATGGAAGGGATAGAGCAGAAGTTGCTTCTAGTATATCTCTTTTATCAAATAGTGGAATCAAAACTATCGTGTGTGTATTAAGATTGCATTTTTTCAGGTGACTTAGTTAAATGATCAGCATCACCCTTCTCGTCTTAAGTTGAAAGATTGGACCAGGATTAAATGGCTTGGGAAAACTGTTATTTGTCCTAAAGATCTGGAAAGGAAGGAAGAAGGAGAAGAGACTGCATTTCTATCTCAGGTTAACTTATGAATTTGCATATGTGAAAGAAACATGGTGCTTTCAACTTCAGAATTGACATTTTTGGTTTTTTTCACCCTTTGGGTGTAGACAAATGAAATAATGCTTCATGTGCTTATGGGTTCTTGCAATGCAAATCTGAGGCAGTGAAGGAATGAATTAGTTCTTGCTGCAGGCAACCAGGTTTTAACTGGGGGGATTATGTTATAATAAATTTATTTTAAATCAACATAATATTTTTTGGCATTTGGTCTGAATGTACAGAGAAAGCAAATGCCTGAACACAAATTCTCATCTCGTTAGTTGTTCCACCTCACTTGTCGGTGTGTTTCAGGCCCTCAGACAAGGAGAGAAGTGTCGTGGGAAGTAGGAATGCTACTGGAGTGTTTTTTGCCATTCTGAGCATACCAGTTTCTTCTGTCCAATTCACCTGTAGTCTCTGCTCCAGTGTGGGATCAGCCTGGGCTTCCTCAGTAGTGCCCTGTGCACAGGCACAGACTCCTTAAATACCTTCCAAGCAGGGATTTTTTCTCTGTTTGATAAAGTTTTAAATATTAAATGTTAATATTATTAAATATGTTAAATATTTCCACTCAGCATCTCCATTGTTGGTCAGACAGTACAACCAACTACTGTGGTCTACAGCTTGCTCTGCTAGATTTCACTAGATCACCGCCAGTCAGCACAACTCAAAACTTGTAACTGATGTCCATTGTGGTTCCAGGGATTCACAGTGGTGAAGCTTGAGTTTCATTCCTGTAAATGAATTCAGGTTTAAGAAAAAAATATTAAATCTGTTTATATTTCAGGTACTGTATATCTGTGTTCCTTCTCTCTAGGAAAGGAAGCCTCCATTTTCCTTGCCTCTGCATAAGCCAGCACATAATCCACAGCATGAACCCCAGCCTTTCTGACAGGCAGGGCATGTGTGGTAGGCCAAGTGTTCCTCTGTGGTTCTTTCTGTAAGGGTCAGGCAGTTTCTGGAATCCCTCACATCAGGCATTTGAAAACTAAGCAAGATTTAGCTCCACAATTGCACAGTTGCAGGAGGATGGGCCACAGTTGCAAGTTACCATGAAGGGCTTCCTCTGAAAAACCAAGGTTTTCCTGAGTGCTTCCCCAGAAGGGGAAAGAAGCTGTGATCCCACTGGTCAGTGGGGCAGGAGAGGGAGGTGGCTGATGTCATTATAGGCCTGCCACTCCTAACTGTGAAAGACTGTGGTCAGGGGACATTTGTGAGGCTGGCATTGCACCATAACAGAAGTATGGAAAGTCTGGGAAATAGCCTCTCTTCAACCCACAGGCAGGTAATATAGAGGGAGACTCTTTGCCAAGAGCTAGATGGAGGGAAAATTACTCAGAGGGAGTTTGCAGGACAATTTGTCTGGCCCATTGGTACTTGATTTCTTCTCTTAAGAATTGAGAGACTCTGTGGAGAACGGAAGAGCACTGGATGTTGGACAATTTGAGCGAGGCCTTCAGGAGGGTGTACTTGGCAACTACATGCTGAGCTAATAGATGAGTGGGTTTGAAGTTGGAATGGATCTCTGGGCTCTGACTTCAGTGGTCTGAGTCACCCCATCTCATCTGGCTTGGTTGGCAGAGAAGAAATGATGTGATACTAGGGCAAAGCACCTTAGGATCATTCTTAAGCTGGGTGAGGGGAAAGACCAGAGCAAATCTGGAAATGGTACCAAGTAAGGGGAGTGGTGTACATGCTGAAGGGCAGGACCACCCTTTGGAGGGAGCTTGGCACACTGGAGGAATGGGCTGTTGACAACCTGCAGTACAGCCTGGGCACACGTCCCTGGCTGGTAATGGTGCAGGATGGGGCCCGTGGGCTGCTGAGCAGCCCTGACAGCCTGAGCCTGTTTTCCAGCCCATCAGTGTTCAAGGAGCAAACATGTGCACACACGTCTGCATGGACAGTTTATCCAGTACCTGCCCTCGATCCCAGTGGCCTGCCCTGCTGCTGTCACCCAGACAAGGGAACCCCAGAGGTTTCCAGCTGCTGTTGCTGGTATCCAGACCTCTTCTCTTATGAATGAGTCCACCTTGAAGTTCACTGCTTTTCACACACATCTATCAAGAGTAGAAGATACACTTGCAGAGAAATAGGATTTTATGAGAGGATGGGGCATTTGGCACTGATGAAGTGAAGGACTCACACATAGAAATACACAAACTAGAGGCTTGTTTATACAGAATCAGCACTTTTTCTCCATATTTTCCTCTGCTTTCCCATGTTTATTCCTTTCTGAGCCATCGTGGTCTTCCCTTTTCCCAGCCTTTTGTTTCTTCCCCAAGTATTATGTAATGACTTGCATATTCCATCAATCCCTGTAAACACATGCCATAAGTTTCACTGAATCCTGATGTGCTTCTCCCTGTAGATCCCATGAATCCTATGCTCTTCGAGGCAATTAATTCCTTGAGTCTGCAACGTCTTTGGGAGGAGACATTTCTTTTTTTGACTAATGCCAGTGTGCTTCACATGTGGGATGATTGTCCAGTTACTTAGTGAGTGATTATGTTGTCATCTAAATAAATTACTATGAAATACTGATTGAACAATTAGGTTAGCCGAGATCCTCAGCAAGCTGTTGCCCATCTGACCTTTGTGTAGTCATGAACAGTGTGTTACCATCTGAGTTTGCAGTGATTTGTGCCTTGTTTCAGCTTGGGGATGAGGATGCATCAGAGACCTTTTGGCTGCAGTCATCTCCAAGGAGGGGAGGTTTGGAAGTGAATTCTTCTCACAAGGGCATAGGGAGACCCTTGAAGTTGCAGTATAGGGCATTTTCAGGAGGTCAGGGGACTTCTCTTACCTGTGTGTTTACTGTGGAGATGAGGCCCAGGTCTCCACCCTGGGAGATCTTCCAGCACTGGAGCAACCTCATTTAGTTGGCCCTGCTGTGGGTTGGAAGTTGTACTGTGTGTGCTCCTAAGATCTCTTCCAGCCAACATTCAGCAAGGATTCTGTGGTTTTGTTGTGTTTGATGTTGTCTCTGCAATTTCTTACTGACCACTTCACAGGTTTCTTCCTGAAGTAAAAAAGCTTTGTAATTTATTTCATAATTTAAAAAAGAAACTAACAACTCAAAAGCAAACAAAAAAGAAAATGTCTGTGTCGTTTTAAAAAAAAATAGATAAACATCACAGTGAAAATTGTTGTTTATTTCTGTAGCCATGCATTTACATCCTAGTTATAATGTCACCTGCCCTTTAGTGCCTCCGTAGCCTGAGTATTCCCAGACTTGGTTACAAAAGGTGCCCTATTCTGCCATTGCCTCGGTTATGATTCAGATGGTTCCCCAAAATGTTCAGCTTTCCTGTCAGGCCTGAAGTGAAACTGGCTGTGATTTCTGCAGGTCCATACTGGGTATGTTTGATAGGACACACGTAGGTGACTAACTTTCTAACATTGTTTTTCTGTTTTCAGATTGAGAAATAGGCCTGTGGAAATTACTTCCTTTTGTTTTGCCTGATGGGGAACAGAGGGTCTTCCCAGAGGGCCTGCTACCTCTCCCTCAACATTTGATGAAAAGCTTGGGTTGCCATGAGGAATAGCCCTGTTCCTTCAGCTGTCTTTCCCACTCAATGTAGTACTGTTGTCCTCCCCACTTGTAGGGTAAGGAGGACACATTTTCGGTGTGATACATTGGTTAAGGTATAACTCAGTGAAATGCTCAATCTGTTGCTCAAAGCACCACTGTTTTTTGCATGACATCATTGTCATTTGAAGAACTAAGGATGCTGACCACTAGCGATGGGCCTTAAGCATGGTAATCTCAAGATGAACTATACTGATGCCTTGGGTTTTAGGTTTTGTTTTTTTCAGACTTTCTGCTGCTTGGTATCTAACTCTGAAACATTTTAGGCGTTAGTAAGTTCTCTTCCCAGGGTAGTTAGATAAAACACTCCTTTCCCAGCCAGAGAAACAAGGACACCAGTTACCAAAACTTATGAAAATGTAAATCTCATGACCGGAATGCATCTTGGATTCAACTTGGGTATAGCTCTGGCCAGGCTCTTGCACTGCCCAAGGTGCATCCTTTCAATAAATACCTATTTTATTCCTTTTGCTCTGTCTAGTCTCTGTTCCAGGTTAACCTTTCCAGGCATCAATCCATGGCAAAACTTTATTCAGCTATGCTTTATTTAGACCTCTGACATTACCACTGCCGTGTGTTGTATTTGCTGATGTCTGTTGCAGACTGGTGATGCACAGCCTGACATAGTCCCACTCACATGGCAAATATGCACCCAGTACTCACCAGCAGGAAAACATGACGTTCCCAACATTCAGAAGACCCTGCACCTGTTACCCTGAGACTGGTTCTATCTGTCAAAATAAGAAGACTTGAGCTCAACTTTCACTAACAGAAAAAAAAACAAAAAACCAAATTCTGAAAAGCTGTCTTTGGAGGCTGAAGGATTTCCCAAAACATCCCTTCTTGGTCTTTAGTTTTTGCTGACCTGCAAAGGCTGTTTGTATGGGGTGATCCCCTGAGAAAGCTGTGTGTGCTCACAGGGAGAGCACTGGAGAGTGGTGTAGTGCCTGGCTTGCTGATTTGGCACAAGTTGGATTGTATTATGAGTGGCTTTTTGTTTTGAATAAATGTTTAAGAGACTAACATGAGTGGAATCAATAGCCCAGAGCAGTGACTTAGGAGTGGGCGAACATCTTCTTAGATTTTGGTTGCACATGAACTCACCCTATACATCGGTGATCAGGACTTTCAGCAGTGGCACTGAAAGCCTAGTTCCTCCAAAAAAGCCATGCTGGAGGTGCCTTGGTGGAGTAAGGTCCCTGATCCTCATCGCCTTTCACAACTGGAACACAAGGCAGCTGCTGAGAGGAAACAGAGGCCAGGTGGAGAGGATTTTCACAACTGGAGATGCAGTTATGACTGGAGTTTTGTAGTCCACAGCTCTGACGAAGACATGCTTCTGGGAGTGTGAACACCTCCTTTCTGCTCTGTGTAGGCAGAAAATCTTCAATATTGCCTGTTTAATATTGCTCAACAGTGTGCCACACAAAGTAGTGGCTTCCCTCCCTCTCTGCCATAAGCTTGCAGGGCAAGCCTGTGGAGATCCACCATGGGGAAGAAATGGAAGGCACTCCCTCAGGGACCCCAGTCCAGCACAGCCCAGCCCAGCCCAACCCGGCACAGCACAGCCCAACCCGGCACAGCACAGCCCAGCCCAGCACAGCACAGCCCAGCACAGCCCAGCACAGCCCAGCCCAGATCAGCTCAGCCCACTCCAGCCCAGCCCAGCACAGCACAGCCCAGCACCACACAGCACAGCACAGCACAGCACTTTGTGTTGTCACGTGCACTGAGGTGCCTGCTTGTGATAAATCCTTTGGTGAGCAGCAGCATGGGACACAGCTTTGGTTTGCACAGCACAGTAATTTGGTGTGTGCATCGTGTGAAAGGTTAGTATGTGAGAACCCCTCTCAGCTGTGTGTGATTAGAAGCTCCATGCCTGGCATGTCCGGGTGCACCGTGAGCAGCCTGGGGAGCCCCTCTGAGGGCACTGGGGCTCCTTCCCAAGGCTCTCAGTAGCAGACTGAGATGATTCCATGATGGGATGCGAAGGGAAAGCAGAGCTGTGATAAGGGATGTGCAAGGATGAACCAAAGAGATAGTTATTGGTGTTGAATTCAATGGTGTTGAATTTTTCTCTTGTGAGGTAGTTTTTGGAGGATGGGCTGTGCTGTCGATCTCATCTGCCCTTTCAATACATGTAGCATTTCTGAGTGAGCCAAAATGAATCCCTTTTATGAAAATCCCAGGATTAAAAAAAACCCAAAAACGAACCAAGCAAAAGCCCCAAACCAAACCAAACCCCAACTAGAAAAATCACAATAATCAGGACAGCTATCTGACTGGAACCAATAGTTCAGCTACATATAAATTCACAACAGCTGACTTTTAAAAGACTTTTATTTCAACATCCCACTCAGAAAGTTTTGCTAGTGGAGAGAAAGGGGAACAGAAAGAAAAAAAATCTATGTGACCTTATTTGTACTGCTGACCAGTTTGAATCAAACCAGGAGCAAAACAGAGGTCACAGGATATTCTGAGTTCCCATATCTCTTGGCTAAATATCCACAGTGTCTCGTGTACAAAGTTCCCAGGCCTCTGCCACTACTTTGACTTCAGCAATGCATTCTACACTGCCTCCCATAACATCCTCATAGGTAAACTCAGGAAATGCGGATTAAGTGAATGGACAGTGAGCTGGATCAAGAACAGGTGGAAACAGCAGGGCTCAGAGGGCTGTGACCAGCAGAGTAGAATCCAATTGGAGGCATGTGGTGATCGAATTCCCCAGGGATCAATACTGGGTCCAGTCTTACTCAGCTTGTTTATCATAGCCTCGGATGAAGGGATAGCATGAACCCCAAGCTAGCTGGCAGATGAAACAAAACTGGGGGCAGTGGCTGGCACACCTGAAGGCTTTGCTGCCGCTCAGAGGGACCTTGGCAGGCTGGAGAGTTGGGCAGAGAGAAACCCAATGGGGTTCAACAAGGGCAAGTTTAGAGTCCTGCACCTGGGGAGGAACAACCCCAGGCACCAGCACAGGCTGGGGGTGACCCGCTGGAAAGCAGCTCTGCGCAGAAGGACCTGGGGGTCCTGGTGGACAGCAACTGTCCCTGAGCCAGCAGTGCCCTTGCAGCCAGGAGAGCTGGGATCCAGGAGATTGGGATCCTGAGGGGCATCAGGGAGAGTGTGGCCAGCAGGTCAGGGGAGCTGATTGTCCCCCTCTACTCAGCTCTGGTGAGGCACATCTGGAGGGCTGTTTCCAGTTCTGAGCTCCTCAGGACAAGAAAGATATGGAGCTCCTGGGGAGGATCAAGTGCAGGACACAGAGGAGGTTTGGGATCTGGAGCATGTCTCTTATGGGAAAACAGAATGAGACTGTGAGACCTGGGTCTGTTTAATCTGGAGAAGAGAAGACTGAGAGGGGTCTCATCAATGCATACAAGTATCTCCAAGGCAGGTGCCCAGAGGATGGTGCCAGACTCTTCTCAGCAGTGCTAGCAACAGAACAAGGGTTAAGGGCCATAACTATAACACAAGAAATTCCACCTCAACACAAGGAGGAATTTCTTTACGTTGAGGGTACAGAGCATTGGAACAGGCTGCCCAGGGAGGTCATGGAGTCTCTCTCTATGGAGATGTTCAAAACCCACCTGGATGTTCCTGTGACACCTGCTCAGGGTGACCCTGATTTGGCAGGGGGACTGGATGATCTTCTGAGGTCCCTTCCAACTCTAACAATTCTGTGATTCTGTAAGGACTGGGCAATCAGGACTTAGTGTCCACTCCCCATAATTGCAGCCTGGCCACTCCATGCACATGGGCTTTGGGCAAAGAACAGGTTTGAAACCTGGCCTTGCTCATTCCCCTGGCCCTGGAACAAACTTATTTAAATGCAAAGTGGAGAAGCTCCTCCAAGGTCCTTCTCACTCACTAAAGAGACAGTCATCTGACAAATGTGCCTCAGTAGCAGAATTTTACTGGGTTTTTGATGAATGCTCTTATCTACAACCATGGTCAACGCCTGCAACTCTACTTTATCATCCTTCTGGTGCAGTCTGGACAGCTGCTCCTGTTTTGATTCCTGAGTACAAGTGCAGGATAGAAATGAGTCAACCTTTCCATCTTTCCTCCACACTGCTGCATCTGTCAGGGTATGTGACACTGTCTGCACTGGATTCCCATCTCAGCAGAAAGGGAGCCAGGAGTGTCACACTACCAGCCTGAGACTGGGACAGTGAGTTGGGAATGAATGCTTTTTCCTCTTCACTGAATGCTGTAGGGACATGCCTGGGGGCTGTCTGCCACCCAAAGGGACACTCAACACTCTCCTAGCTCACAGATTACCAGAGACAGACAGATAAAGGTCTGACTTTCCTTCTCCATTTTGTGGATAGCTTGTGTGCAGCCTGCTTGCTTGCCCTAGGGTGAATTTTGCAGAGTAAACATCATGATACCAAAAGTATACCATGTGCTGCATACCACACTTAGCAGACAGGTAAAGACAAACAAGATATTTAAAGCCTGAAACTCAGATGATAAAATACTAGATGATTAGTGAAGTAATTTTCCTCCATTTGTAACAAATGTGCTCATTTGCATGAGGAGTGCAATGAACGTAGATTAGATGAAACAAAAGCACAGAGATTGGGCAGTTTTCCTCTTTTATGCAAAGACTATAATTAGTCTGTATTTTGATATGTGATGGTTTGAAAATATCCTAGCTGAATACAGAGCAAGTGTAACTTCCCTGGAAGTGTTTCACCTGCTTAGATTCTTAAATCGAATTGCTGGATTCTTTTCATCAGACCAATTAGATTATCTCACATTCTTACATATCATGTGCCCCCCCAAAAAACCCCTCTAAACATTCTGTTTCCCTGGAATGGGCTTTTTAATTGAGCCTTGCTTATTCCCACTGAAATCAGGGGTGTTTTGCTCATAGTGGCAAGAGAGCCCTAACTTGCAAATAATTTCCAGTTGCCATCACTGAATCTTTTACTTGCCTGATGCTGTATTGCTTGAGATGTATGAAGTACTCTTAGAAAATAAAGACCAAATCAGTTTAATTCTTCATTTGAAATGTCAGTGTCATGCTGCTTTTATGTAGGCATATGCACACCGAGTGTTATTTTCTGAGTGTAATTGCCTTAAGTGCTGTTGATCATGCAAAGAGAATGGTGCATTCTCTAATTCAAGGGTATCAAAGATCCAGATCCTGAAAATGCTTAAGCATGTGGAGAAAGCCTTCTCAGGGGATGACACAGACATCCAGCTACTCTTGTGTTCAAGGCTGGGTCTGCATTTAGCAGTCTGATACTAAGAGAGGCATTCTGCATCTTATCCCTGAGCAGTGGTGGTTGTTGGAGGGAGAGACTTGGCAGGAGAGAAGTGATGAGAACAATTGCAGGTAGGAAAAGAGCAGTGTGGATTGAGTGTTTGGAATCAGATGGAAGTAGCCAGATGGGACACAGAAAACACCAGGAAGACAAATTAACAGAGGAAAAAGAGAAAGACTCAAATGTGTGAATCTAGTGTCAGGCAGTGATCCTTCAACTTACTGGTGGCAATGTGGAAAAGCAAAGTTGAAATCTGTTTTAAAGGTGTTTCTTGAGGGTTTGTGACTAACTTCAACCCACTCTTTTTCTGAATTGAAATGCAAAGAAAACTAAAGGGGGCTTGACAACATACGTTGGACAAAATGACCAGTGCTGGAAAATTAGTCTAGTTTGAAGACCAGTAGCATTTATAAGAACTACCAATTAAAACTCCCTGCTCTTACTCAGAATGCTCATGGAGCATTCATTCTGTTCCACACAGGATGATTGCTTATGAGCAGCATCCCACAGTACAATATGAGAGTGCTGGGATCTCATTATGTTCAGCCTTACTTGCTGACTGGGAAGCACTTTCGTGGGATCCTGCACTGATCACCCTCTGTGCAGCTTCAGACCTGCACAGAGCAATGTGTCTTGATGTAGCGCAGGTAGAAAGACAGTGCAAGAAAGACCTGGACCTAAGCAGATCCAGAGAAGAGCCACAAAAATGATCAGAGGGGCTAGAACACTTCTCCTAGGAGGATAAGATGAGACAATTTGTGATGTTTAGCCTGGAGAGGAAAAACTTCCTAGAAGACTTACAACACTATCCACTACTTAAAGGGAGCTTATAAGAAAGATGAGGACAAACATTTTAGTAGGACCTGCAGCAATGGTTTTGAGCTACAAGAAGGTAGATTTAGAATTAGGAAAACATTCTTTGCTGTGAGAGTAGCGTTCAGAGAAGCTGTGGATGCCCCATTCCTGGCAGCATCAAGGCCAGGTTGGGAAGAGCTCTGAGCAATCTGGTCTGGTGAATGTGTTCTGGCCCGTGGCAAGGGGTCTTGGGTCACAGGACCTTTTAAGATCCCTTACAAGCCAAATCTCACTATGATGCTATGAAAAGCAGGAGTAAGGTGGGAAAGCTGTAAATGTAATGTACAAATATCCACAGACATTGCACTCTGAGCATTGATGGAATTGATAGTACGGTGCAATTTCCTTTTTCATGCATGAATGTTTTATAAAACACTCATTTTATGGCTCCTACTTCACAGAGATGCTTGCTCCCTCAAGGTAACATCTCAAGAAAGGTCCTGTCACAGCTTATGAATGAAGGAGGAAAGCTTGTTTTAAGAAGAATGAAGCCAAAATTCTAGAAAGTGGTTGAGAATTTTCATTGCTTTAAAGAGAGAGAGTTTTACTGGTGAAAGAAAAACACAGCTAATCTGTGAATAGATATATATCTAGAAACCCCATATTATCTGAACACAGCCTTCTACAGGAACGTGCACGGCAGGTGGAAGACAGCACCTACATTTGCTTGTTTTGCTTTTTTCTGTGTCACCACTTCTAGCTTTCAGGCAACTTCTGCCCTCTCTTGCTTTAACTACTGAAGCTGCTGAGTCCTTGAACTATTCAGCTGCACACAAACCAGCTTGCGGGAGCACCACTATCATGTGCCTCTTTCAGGGAGCATTTCACAACTTTACACATGCCTTTCTGTGTATGTATTTGTTCATCTGCTGCACTTGACACAGCTATGTTGAGAGAAACTAAACTATGTTTCAAGAGGAGAAAAAGCTGTTTTAGATCACTAGTGCTGTGCTCTGCTTTCACAGGGCAATTACTGCCTTGTTGGTGTGTTGACAAAAGGGGCAGGGGGAAGTTTCTGAGATTCTTCTAAATGACAAGTTAAATTGTTTTTTCCCAAATTAAATGACAGAGATAAAACTCATCCTCTTCTGCATGCTTCTCCGTAACTGCTGTCTGTTGTGTGAAACAGCACTTAGAAAAACATGAGTATTTCAGTCGTAACTGATGAGGCTGGCAGCATTCTGGGGTGTGGAAACTATAGCTGGTCTGGCTCTGATCCTGCAGGAGGAGGCATGAGGAAGGCAAAAGGGGAACACTTAGCCTGTCCTTTCCTCTGCTGTGCTGGAAAATGAGCTTCTACCCGTGCTCAGCTTCCCCAATCCAAGCTGAATTCACAGCACTGATTTTATGGCTAAAGATAAAACTTGGAGAATGGTCACAAAATGAGACAGAAAACTCTCCAGTGGTGGGTTTTTTGTGCAGAGCCTCAATATGGCCAAGATGAGGGGACAGTTGTCTGAGTCCCTCCATCCCCAGGCAGTCAGGAGCTTTAACTGAAGTGTGCTTTTACCATTGTGGTTCAACCCTGGCTGGATGCAAGGCACCTACCAAAGGCACTCCCTCACTCCTCTCCAACAGTGCACAGGGAAGAGAAAATACAACAAAGATTCACGAGGTCAGGACTGGGAGAGATCACTCACCAAATACCATCACTGGTAAAACTGACTCAGCTTGAGGACATTAGTTGAATTTATTACTAGCAAAATAAGAACAGGATAATGAGAAATAAAATAAGTATTACAAACCATCTTCTCCTCCTCTGCCCCCACCCCTTCCCAGCTCTACCTCCTTCCCTGAAGGAGCAGGGAGACAGGGAATGGGGGTCAGTTCATCACATGTTGTTTCTGCTGCTGCCCAGGGACAGGAATTGTTCTCCTGCTCCAGCGTGGTGTCCCTCTCACTGGAGACAGTTCTCCATGAACTGCTGCAACATGGATCATTCTTACACAGCGTACAGTCCTTCAGGCCCAGTCTGCTCCAGCGTGGGTCCTCCACAGGGTCACAAATCTTACTAGGACACTTGCTGCAGCTCCTCTCTCCATGGGTCTGTAGGTCTCTGTCAGGAGCCTATTCCACCATGGGTCTCCCACAGGCTCACAGCCTCCTCCACGCACCCACCTGCTCCAGTGTGACTCCTCCATGGGTTACAGGTGGATCTCTGCATCCCTCATGGATCCCCATGGGCTGTGGGTGGATCTCTGCATCCCTGTGGATCCCCATGGGCTGTGGGTGGATCTCTGCATCCCCCATGGATCCCCATGGGCTGTGGGTGGATCTCTGCATCCCNNNTGGATCCCCATGGGCTGTGGGTGGATCTCTGCATCCCCCGTGGATCCCCATGGGCTGCAGGGGCACAGCTGCTTCACCATGGTCTGTCTGTACCATGGGCTTCAGGGAAATCTTGGTTCCAGTGCCTGGAGCACCTCCTGCCCCTCCTTCTCCACTGACTTTGGTGCCTGCAGAGTTTTTCCTCTCCCATATTCTCATCCCACTCTTCTCTGGCCACAATTGCATCTGCACAGCAACTTTCTATTTTTCCTTCTGAAATAGGTTATCACAGAGGCATACTTGGCTGTCAGCCCTGACCAGTGGCAGGTCCATCCTGGAGCCATTTGGCATTGGCTGTGCTGAACACAGGGCTGCTCTTGTAGTCTCCCCACCACCAAAACCTGTCCACACAAACCCAATACACGCCCTCCTCCTGACTCTCTTTCCCTTTGTGTGAGGTGAGGTGTCCCTGTGCACAAAGACAGTCTACTGGTCAGGACATGATTTCTTGTAAAGGCAAGGCATGCAGGGGAGAGAATAAATTTTATTAGCTAAGGCAATAATCAGACAAGATCTTGTATGCATGTCTACATAAAGAATATGCATGTGAGGGAAAATATCAGTGATAAAACGTTGGAAAGCCAAAGGAAAACCTGTGCCACCTTCCAGAAATCCCAGCTATTGACATTTCCTGACATAGCCATCCACAAGGGCTTGTGGAAGAAGGCAGCTTATTACACTGCAGGTGGCTGGGCAAAGCCCTGGAAACATCTCACTCCCAGCTGATGTGCAGGAAGGAAGAGCTTGGCAATTCCTGCAGCTCTGTGGGAAGCTTTCAACTGGTGCTTTTAGAGACTGATGTCCTTTGAGCTAGGACTCATCAGTCCCATCCAGATTTGTGAATGGCCACCTTCATTTGATTATCTAGACAAGAATGATTTCTCTGGTGAGTCTACTCCTCTGGTATGAGAGAAGCAACATTTCAGTGGTTCCTTGCAACTACTGGAGACTTTACTGACCTGAAGAGAGCTGTTTTCCAGACCTCAAAGAGCATTTGTGAAGAAAAGGTAAAAACTCTCTTAAAATGGATGAAGAGAGCAGGGTTGTCTTGTCCAGGTGAAAAGCCTGAAAGAAAAGCAGGACAGTTTCAAGGGTACTGTCAAGAACAGAGTTATCTGAAGGTATGCATGGATCTCCAGCGTCTAATATAAGAGGGGACCAGTTCTGTATGCATGTTGCCTTCTTGGGTGCCTCCAGCAAAAGCAAGAAGTGAGTTGATGAGGTTCTGAAAGGTGAGGGTGGAGCTTTTTGGGGATGTTATTTCGCAGAGCTAAGGGCTGCCAGAGGATGAGATTCCCAAATGAAATGGAAGACGGGGAGCTCTTAATTTCTCTGCTTTACAGAAAGCCACCACCATTTTCTCAGGTGTGTACATGCTCATCTGGGCAATTTCATTGTTCAGTGTGTGAAGTTCTGGCACAGATGGGTTATGAGGGAAGACAGAAACCCCATATCCATGATGTGGGCACTAGCACTGCCTGGAGGTAACTATTGCTTCTGCCTTAAGGGGCTCTACCTCGAGGACCTCACACAGGCAGAATGTGGCAGGAAGGGAATGTGAGATCCTTGGTGTAACCCTCTGCAGTCAGGACGGGCCAGGGTGGGTGTTCCAGTGCTTGTGCTGAGGCAATGGCACCGCAAGTGTGTGGAGGGGCTGCTGGAGCAAGGTGAAAACTCAGCCCTGGTCCTCCACAGGCTGATTTCAGTGGATTTTCAACAAGTCCTTGAAAGCAGATGCATACCCACACACATTGTTAAGCCCCAGCCCCTGGCCTCCTGTCTTACAGAGGCTGCTTGGGGACAGAGCAGCTGGAACTCCCTGCGTGGAGATGTGCTGTGATGTCTTCTGGAGAGCCAAGCAACAAGCTAGAAACCAGCCTTTACATTCAGTAGTCTGCTGTGTGCTGCCATTAATCCACTTCAGTTTATTTGGCAGCAGCTATCAGAATGAATTAATTTGGGATTTTCAGGCTGTTGAATGTTTTTCCTCAGGCAGCTTTCTGTTGAGTACTGGGCTTTGGGGATTAGCTGCTATTTAAAGCAGCAGTGTGTGAACTTTCCTAATGGCTTGTGCTCTGTCTGCCCAACTGAGACAGAGGAAGAAGTGATGCGTGTGGGTGCTAGTCAGTGCTCTGCCTTGGCTTCTCCATCCCCAGTGGGATTGATCTCACTGAGTTTCTAGGATGTAGGCTTTCAAATCTTCCTGTGTGCTGGGGTCTGCTGTGTGGCAGCTAATGTTATGCTAGAGATCTGTACATTCTCGATCTTTCCAGGAAGAGAAGATGCTTGTCAGCCACTTCTGTGGGGCTAAAGCAGATGCTTTTTACTGTTTGCTTCTTGATGAAGACAATTCTGTCTGCTGCTCTGCTTGCAGAGCTGCCCCAGCGGACCAGTCTTCAGTGTTGGAAGTAAAGCAGCTAAATAGAAAGATGGAGCTATGGAAAGGTGGCAGGGGAGTTTGGGGAGTGGTGCAGGGACATGAGGAGCTGCTGTGGGAGAGAACTGTCTCCAAGCTGCTCAGAGCATACGCAGCAGCCTGTGTTCTGAGTGCACTGAGCAGGGGCTGGCTGCTGTCTCCCCAGTCCAGCACCAGCGTGGGCAGGAGGGGCCCCTGCAGCAGCACATGTGGAAGAGGATGTGCCGTGTTTCCCTGCCTGCCTGAGCATTCCAGCATGCCCTTCTCACCTTTCACACCTGGGTGTCTGTACCTCCTTCTAACAGATTCTTTGGCTTGGGTGCACACAGCAAGGGTCACAGCAGTGTGGGAGAAGAGCCTGGAGTCTGGAAATTAGTTGCTGAAAGGCAAGTGCTTAAAATCTCACATAGAGGCTGAGATCTGCAGCCTGGCTTTTAGATAGGCAGAGAATATTCCAAAGGATTTAATAGCAACTACAGTAAATTCACGACCATGAGGTGCACCTGACTATAAGGCGCACCCCCTGGGAGTCAGCAAAAATTGCAACATTGTAGATCAGATAAGGCGCACCCGTCTATAGGGC
>PYHW01010676.1:80585-92382 GCA_013186435.1 Turdus rufiventris
GTGTATGGACAAAGACATGAACTTTGCCGACACACCGGGAATGCGGCTTATACTCCGTGCGGCTTGTATTCGTGAAATTACTGTAATTACAATATAAAGAAAATTTTAACACTTTAAACTTCAAAACTGCATATCGCCAAGTACATAATTAATTTTATGCACATAATAAGTTCTATGAATTATGTAGGGGAGTATTTAAAAATATGCACATGCAGCACTGGTACTTATTAATTATGTTGTCTTGGTGTATAACACTAGGATAAAAGAAGCTGCATACTGAATGTTTTAATTAATAGATTTTCTACATGTATGGCTCCCCCCTACCTCCTCTCAATAAATTTTTGTGTTTTGAAAGGGACCTCTTTTTATCTTGTCATAAAGCATTTCAGAATCAGATAAATATGTTACTCTTCCATATCTAGATGAGCTTTGTGTTTTTCATTTGCAGTGACTGGTTCTGCACGCACACGGCCTACTCAGCTTCCTGAACAGTCTTCTTCCTCACAACAGAATGGTAGTTTTTCAGATATATCTCCAGTTCAAGCTACAAAAAAGGAATTTGGACCCCCTTGTATGTAAACCATGTATCAAGGATTCATTCATTCTGGGCATTGCATGTACATGTTTTTCAATTGTTGTTGTCCATAAATTACAAATATTCTATATATGCAGTTGCCTGTAGGCTTTCTCAAGAAGCTTTTTCAGAGTTCTGTGGCTGAAGAAATGTTCACTTTTGTCATAGTTGTTCTTTCTGTTGAATTTATTTTTCGTTCCTCTCTTTTTAACTATGACAGTAGGGTTTTTTTAATTTACCTAGGGTTTCTTTTAATTTACACAAAGAGATCACATGTGTCCAAATATCACCATATGTCCAAATATTTTTTGAGGGTCATTGTTATATTTTTGGTTCTGTAATGATTGTCCCATTAGTATGGCTTTTTTGCATTTGTTTATTATATGCATTTTGGAAATTAAATTGCTGCAATTATTTTGTACTAATACTGATATGCTTGAAAAGATAGTTGATATAAATGAATGCATTTTAATTATTCATAAATTAATAAAATTGAAATGTTATAGTGTAAATACTAAATTCATGCAACATTAAAAATATTTTTCAATTATATTTTATTTAAGCACGTAGAAAATCCAGTTGTGTAAAAGAGGTTGAAAAACTGCAAGAGAAACGTGAAAAAAGAAGGTTACTGCATCAGGAACTTAGAGAAAAAAGAGCTCAGGTTAGTATTTTTAGCTGAGATGGAAAATGCATATCAGGAAAATAAGTTCTTTGCAAAATTATGTGCTTTTTTCATTCTTCAACAATTTTTATGAACTACAATAATCTTGAAATTAAATGCTTTCATCCTGTATGTAGTTTTGAGAAGTATTTTGGTACATTTGCATTGCTTTGGTAACTATTTATTTAGTCAGTTTTCCCCCTCTTTTCTTTCCTACAAAAATAATTGCTTACAATTGCTTAGCATTCTGTGTGTTATTTAAAAATTAAGTCCTGATGATAGCTATTGCTTAAGGAAAATATCTTAATGAAAATAATCAAATATTTGGCATTTAGGGCTGTTATTCTACAGGAGGCATTAATATAATCATAGAATGGTTAAGGATGGAAAAGTCCTTTAAGATCACCAAGTCTAACCATCAACCTAGCACCACTGTGTTCACCACTAAACGATACCCCCAAGTGCCACATCCACATGTTTTTTGAACACTTCCACATATGGTGAGTCTAACACTTCCCTGGACAGCATGTTCCAATGGTAGACAGCTGTACTGTTTTGAAAGTAAAACCAGTGAGACTCCAAGTCAGAAATACAATTTAATAGGAAAAAAAAAAAAAAGAAAAGAAAATACATGCAATAGTACAAAAGAAAACCACTGACAGGGTCAGAATACAACCTGACACTCCACTAGTTAGGGTGGTGGTAGCAGTCCAGATGAAGTGGTCTTGTTGAAGTAGTGATCCTATAGAAAGGTCTGGTAGCTCTTGTCCTCTGGAAACCAGTGGGTAAGGGCTGCCTTGGTGTTCTAAATTTCAGTTTTTATCTAGGCAGGAAATGTTTGACTCCTCCCCCTGGGTGGAGCATCTCACAATGGGATGATGTAATTTTATCAGTCATACAGTGGGACACAATGGCCCATTAAGAGAAGATATCTTCCTGGAGGAAGGTGGGTCATGGAAAAGATAAAGAACACTGGCCCACCTGGTTTTTAACAGATAGTGATAGAATACATACTTTTGGTCACATCCTGTATTGCAACCCAAGAAAACAACCCTTTCTGTGAAAAAATGTTTTGAGGCCATTTCCTCTTGTCCTGTCACTTGTTACTTGGGCGAAGAGGCCAATGCCCACCTCACCACAAACTCCTGTCAGGGAGTTGTAGAGAGTAATAACGTCCCCTGAGCCTTCTTTTCTCCACACTGAGCTTCCCTCCCAGCTCCCTCATCTGCTCTTCATCAGACTTTCGCTCTAGACCCTTCTCCATCTCTGTTGCCCTTCTCTGGACACACTCTAGCACCTCAATGTCTTTCTTGTTGTAAGGGGCCCAAGACTGAACACAGGATTCCAAGTGCAGCCTCACCAGTGCCAAGTACAGGGGGTGGTCACTGCCCTGGTCCTCCTGGCCACACTATTACTGAGACAAGCCAGAATGTCATTGACCTTGTCCACCTGGGCACATGCTGCATGGTCACCTGCACAGTAAAGAAGTTCTTCCTCATGTTCAGGGGAAATTCCTGTGCATCAGTTTCTGCCCATTGCATCTTGTCCAATTACTTAGCATCACCAAGAAGAGCCTGACTTCAGCCTCTTGGTACCCACCCTTTATATACATTGATGAGGTCCCCTCTCAGTCATCTCTTTTTGAGGCTGAACAGGCTAAACTCTCTCAGCCTTTCATCATAAAAGAGATTATCCAGACCCTTTATTAAGTTAGTAACTCTCTGCTGGACCTGCACCAAGATCTCCATGTCCCTCTTGTCTTTAGGAGCCCAGAACTGGACACAGCACTCCAGATGTTGCCTCATTAGGGCTGATGACAGCAAGCTCAGTGTTGTGGTTGGTACACCTGAAGGACTGGATGTCATCCAGAGGGACCTGGACAAGCTTGAGAAGTGGGCCCATGGGAATCTCATGAGATTTAACAAGAGTAAATGGAAGGTGCTGTACCTGGGTTGGGGCAACCCCCAGTATCAATCCAGGCTGGGGAATGAACTGACTGAGAGCAGTCCTGATGAGAAGGACTTGGGAGGTGCTGGTGGATGAGAGGTTGGACATGAGCTAACAATGTGTTCTGGCAGTCCAGAAAGCCAACCATGTCCTGGGCTGTATCAGAAGCATGGCCAGCAGGTTGAGGGAGGTGATTCTGCCCCTCTGCTCTGGTGAGATCCCACCTTGAGTACTGCATCCAACTCTGTGGTCCCCAAGACAGGATGGACATTTACCTGTTGGAGCAAGTCCAGAGGAGGCCACCAAGTTGATTAGAAGAATGGAGCTCCTCCATATGAGGAAAGACAGATAATTGGGTTTGTTCAGCTTGGAGAGAAGTCTCTGGGATGACATAATTGCAGCCTTACAGTACCTGAAGGGTACATACAAGAAAGATGGAGAGGGACTTTTTACAAGAGCATGGAGTGACAGGACAAGGGGGTATGGCTTCAAACTGAGAGTAGATTTAGATTAGATATTAGGAAGAAATTATTGACTGTGAGGGTGGTGAGGCACTGGAACAGATTGCCCAGAGGACTTGTGGATGCCCCATCTCCGAAAGTATTCGAGGCTAGGCTGGACGGAGCTCTGAGCAACCTGGTCTACTCAAAGGTGTCCCTATCCATGGCAGGGGGGTTGGAACTTGATGATCCTTAAGGTCCCTTTCAACCCACGCCATTTTATGATTCCATGAGTAGAGAGACAGGATCACCTCCCTTGTCCTGATGGAAATGTTCTTCTCAATTCACCTCAGGATACCATTGACTTTATTGGCCACAGGGGCACTGCTGGCTCATGGACAGTTTGTTGCCCACCAGGACCCCCAGGTCCTTCTCCACAGAGCTGCTTTCCAGCAGGTCGGCCACAGCCTGTGCTGATGCCCAGGGTTATTCCTCCTCAGTTGCAGGACCCTGCATTTGCCCTTGTTGAATTTCAGATGGTTCCTGTCTGCCCATCTCTCCAACCTGTCAAGGTACTTCTGAAGGGCTGCACAGCACTGTAGGGTATCGGCCACTCCTCCCAGTTTTGTGGCATCAGTGAACTTGCTGAGGAAGCAAACAATACTTCGCCCAGTATTGAACCTGGGGGGACACCACCAATGACAGGCCTCCAACTGGACCCTGTGCCACTGATCATGACCCTCTGGGATCTACTCTTCAGCCAGTTCTCAACCTACTTCACTGTCCACTTATTCAGTTCACACTTCCTGAGTTTGCCTATGAGGATGTTGTAAGAGACAGTGTTGAAAGCCTTGTTGAAGTCCAGGTGGACAAAATCCATTGCTCTCTCCTCATCCATCCAGGTAGTTGTTTCATCTTAGAAGGTAATCAGGCTGGTCAAACATGATTTCCCTTTAGTAAATCCATGCTGACTGCTTCTTATCACTTTATTGTTCTCCATGTGGATAGAGATATCCTACAGAATGAGGCACTCCATCACCTTTCCAGGGATTAAGGTGAGGCTGACTGGCCAGTAATTCCCTGGGTCCTCCTTGCCCTTTTTAAAGGCCTGGGTGACATTTGCTTTCTTCCAGTCCTCAGATACCTCTCCTGATCTCTACAACCATTCAAAGATGATCATGAGTGACCTTGCTATGATGTCCACCAGTGCTTTCAGCACTTCTGGATGCATCCCCTCAGGGCCCACAGACTTTTGGATGTCCAGTTTGATTAGGTGTTCTCTGACCTAATCCTCCTTGACCAAGGGAATGTCTTCCTCCCACCATTCAATTACCCTGGTCTCCTGGGTCAGAGATCCCTGAGGGCTGGTCTTATTGGTGAAGACTGATGCAAAAAAGGCATTCAGTACCTCTGCCTTCTCTGTGTCCTCTGTTACCAGGGTTCCCCATCAGTTCATCACATGTTGTTTCTGGTTTTGCTTCCTTCTCAGGGACAGGACTCCTTCCCCTTCTCCAGCGTGGGGTCCCTCCTATGGGAGACAGTCCTTCACAAACTGCTCAAATGTGGGTCCCTTTCCACAGGGTGCAGTTCTTCAGGAACAGGATGCTCCAGCATGCATCCCCCACAGGGTCACAAATCCTGTCAGCAAACCTGCTGCAGCATGGGCTTCCCTCTCCACAGGGCCACAGGTCCTGCCAGGAGCCGACTCCAATGTGGGCTTCAGACAGAGTCACAGCCTCCTTTGGGCATCTACCTGCTCCATAGTGGGTCTTCTCCATGGACTGTGGGTGGACCTCTGCTCCCTGTGGACCTCCATGGGCTGCAGGGGCACAGATGTCTCACCATGGTCTTCACCACAGGCTGCAGGAGAATCTCAGCTCTGGCACATGGAGCACCTCCTCCCGCTCCTTCTCCCTTGACCTTGGTGTCTACAGAGTTGTTCTTCTCACGCATTCTCACTCTTCTCTGGCCCCAAGTACTTCCACACAATTATTTTTTACCCTTTTAAAATACGTTATTACAGAGGTATTACCACCATCGCTGATGGGTTCAGCCATTGCTGGTGGCAAGTCCATCTTGGAGCTGGCTGGCATTGGCTCCATTGGACATAGGGGAAGCTTCTTGCAGCTTCTCACAGAAGCAACCTCTGTAGCCCTTCCTCTACCTGAAACCTGGCCATGCAAACCCAATACAACTACCAATCTGCTAGTGACATGAGAAATACCATCACCAATTCAGGCAATTTACTTCATGGTTTAATGATTTTTTTAAGTTGACCTAAAATCACTTATTTAGAATTCTTGTTCTCTAATTTCCATTCATTTGAACAAATGCAAATCATTACTATAGCTTTATGTGTGAGGAGCAAATAATTGGAGCAAAAAATTTGTTTCATATGTTAAAATTCTTTGATGTGGTGCTACAGCTTAAATTTTCTTTTTATCACTTCTGTGACAACCCTTTTCATCCATCATTTGCATATTCTATTGTTGTGAAATGCATCAAAAATTAGCCAAGCACTGGCATCTGGTGGGCAAGACCTTTAAACAGAGTTTGAAGAATACTAGGCAAATACCTTTTCCATAATAAGTAATACCCCTTTCTGAATGTTAGAATGACATGACCACTGGAGTCTTTAGCTAGCTCTTTTAGAACACCAGCAGCCACACTAAGGTGTGTGGCACAATTCCAAGATAATTTCACCAGGAGCTGAACTTCAGAGCTGCGGCTTTACAGTGGGATTAGCTTTACCACCATCAGGGAGAAAAGTAAAAGAGTCGATGGATGCTCTCTGCCTGATATTCCAGAAGGTCTTTTAATCCAGAGACTCAGAAGCAAAAGAGAGCAGCTCTGCAGTGGCTTATATACAGGCCAACAATGGTGGGTGGGTACAAACAGCCAGCCAATGGGATAACCTTAGGGGAGGAGTGAGTGGAGTGGTTTACAGAGCCAGTTCCAATGAAAGTGAAAGGGAGGAGAAAGGGGAGTGGTTTACATCAGGGGTGGATACCACTTAGGGAAAAACCAACTTGGAACAACACAGGGAAGGCTTTGGAAGCAATCATTATCAGAGAATCCAGATTACAAAACTGAAACCAGGGGTAACACAAGCACTAACTGCAACATTAGAAGGAAATGTTTCAGCAGGAATACATTTATTATTGACTTACTATAAGTAGTTTTTAGTTCACTGTAGTCAGCGTGAACAACTTAAAGGTGCAGTCAACTTCTGATTACCAGGGCATGGTTTGCCTGAAGTGTGGATTTGCTGTGTTACAGGTGTAAAGACATGAGCTGGCTCCATTTCATCTTATTAACCCCAACACAGTACTTTCTGAGAGTGCCTATCATCAGATATGATTCGGAAGGAGTTTTAGCTCATTTGTGGGAAACCATGCAAAGTTTAGTAAGGTCTAAAGCACCAGAGCTGGCTATGCATGGCATCAGCAGCATGTTCTGAAATGCGGTAAAAACTGATAGTTGCAGGGAGAACTGACTGGAAGAACATTTAAGTGATTCTGCAGTCAACCAGCACAGCCCACAGTAGGCTCAGTAGCTCAGGCTTTGCAAGGTTTAGAGAGGCTCTGTGCATGACCTCATATGTCCATTCACTCAGATACTCATGTTTCCAGGTTTAGGGACAGATCTTGTGTGCCTGAACATAGCCTTCTGTGTATCATTTGGATTGATTCTGCTTTTTTTTTTTGGGGNGGGGGGGGGGGGGGGGGAGGGCGGTGGTCTAGGAGTGTTAGAACAGTTTCCAATGCATCCAATTAACTGTAGGAGCTAACTCAGGACCAGCAAGTAGGATCAACCTCCTTTAACCAACTTGGATGTAGCAGAATTGTGTTTAGAGTGGCTGGGGCACCTGCACTGTACTTTGCAGTGTATTTTGTACCTGTATCTATTTGTCTGTTGGATCAATTTATCTCCAATTAAGAAGCATTGATTATATATGTTATCTGTTGTGCAATTGTTCAGCTGTGTTTCTTTAATGTGAAGATTCTGGCAAAAAGCAGTAGTCATTTCTTTGTTGAGTAGAATTTTAATGACTCCTCAATTCAAAAGTATTTCCTAATACATACCAACCAAAAATATGAAATAGAAAGTATATAACTGATTTGCTTAATGACCAGTAAATTAGCTACATCAGAATAGAAAAAGGCATTAAACTTGTAGTTGAGACATTTATGGTGTTTTGGAGAAAAAATAACATTTCAGTTAATGTGTATTTTTTTTACAAATAAATTTAAAAGTTATGGAAATTTGTTCATTTCAGGAAAAAAGTATATTAGAAATTCTGTTGCCTATTTCCCTAGGATGTTGATGCTACAAACCCAAATTATGAAATTATGGGTATGATAAGAGATTTCAGGGGAAGTTTGGATTATAGACCACTGACAACTGCAGATCCTGTAAGTACCCAAGTGATGTGGAAATTTTTTTATCCTTCTGAATTTTGCTCTTTGTCTCCAATTTTTTCGATGTATGTACCTGGCCTTGAACACTTCCACAGAGGGAGCATCCACAAGTTCTCTGGGCAATCTGTGTCTCACCACTCTCACAGTAAAGAATTTCTTCCTAACATCTAATATAAATCTCTCCTATTTTAGTTTAAAACCATTCCCCTTCATCACTATACTCCCTGCTAAAGAGTCCCTCCCCATCTTTCCTGTGGGCCCCTTTTAGGTACTGGAAGGGTGCTATAAGGTTTCCCCAGAGCCATCTCTTCTCCAGGCTGAATACTCTCAGCTCTCCCAGCCTATCTCCATAGCAGAGGTACTCCAGCCCCCAGTCATCTTCATGGCCTCCTCTGGACTCACTCCAACAGGTCTAAGTTCTTATGCTGGAAGCCCCAGAGCTGGACGCAGTACTCCAGGTGGGGTCTGACAAGAGCAGAGTAGAAGGGGAGAATGACCTCTGTCAACCTGCTGGTCACACTGCTTTTGATGCAGTCTAGAATGTTATTCACTTTCTGGGCTGTGAGCACACAACGCCAGCTCATATTCAGTTTCGCATCCAACAATACTTCCAAGTCCTTCTTGGCAGGTTAGCTCTCGATCTACTCATTGCCCAGCCAGTATCCATGTTTGGGATTGCCCTAACCCAGGTGCAGGACCTTGCACTTGGCCTTGTTGGACTTAATGAACTTCACATGGGCCCAACTCTGAAGCCTGTCCAGGTCCCTCTGAATGGTATTCCTTCCCTCCAGCATGTCAACCATACCACACAGCTTGGTGTTGTCAGCAAAATTGCCGAGGGTGCACTCAATCCCACTGTCCATGTCACCAACAAAGATGTTAAGCAGCGCTGGTCCCAATACCAACTCCTGAGGAACGCGACTCATTACTGGTCTTCACTTGGACATTGAGCCATTGACTGTAACTCTTTGAGTGTAACTGTCCAGCCAATTCCTTATCCACCAAGCGGTCCATCTGTCAAATCCATGTCTCTCCAGTTTAGAGACTGCAATGTTGTGCAGGATAATGTCAAATGCTTTATACTAGTCCAGGTAGATGACAATAGTCACTCTTTCCTCATCTACCAATGTTGTAACACTATTGTAGAGGCCACCAAGTTTGTCAGGCACAGGGTCCAGTGGAGGCCACAAAGACGATGAGGGAATGGTAGCATCTCTCTTATAAGGAGAGAGTGTAGGAGCTAGGCCTGTTTAGTGTAGAGAAGACTGAGCGGGGACCTCAATGCATATAATCATCTCAAAGGCAAATTTCAAGAGAAAGGCGCCAGACTCTTTTCAGTGATGCCCAGTGACAGGATGAGGAACAATGACCATAAACTAAAATGCAGAAATTTTACCTCATCATGAAGAACTTTTGTATAGTGAGGGTGGCAGAACAATGGAACAGGCTGCCCAGGGAGGGCATGGAGTCTCCATCTCTGGAGACATTAAAAACCCACCTGGAGGTGTTCCTGTGTAACTTGCTCTAGGTGACCCTGCCTTGGCAGGGCACTGAGGCGACACTGTCTGTAGTTCTCTGGTCTTCCTTATTTCCCTTTTTGAATGTCGAGGTTATGTTTCCCCTTTTCCAGTCATGGGAACTTGACCAGACTGCCATGATTTTTCAAATATGATGGATAGTGGCTAAGCCACTTGTCTTGGTTTGAAAGACAGGTGTTTGCCAAGGAAGGCAGGAACCTCCCTTGAAATGGAAAATATGACCCCCTTCCTGCTGAATTTTTATAACTTTGAAATTAAGGGGCTTTCAGGCAAAGATATGGGAAAAAGAATAACAGCTCCTTACTAGTATATTTATGTATAACAAGGAAAACAAACAGCAACTATGTCAGCAACAACAAACAAAACCAGAAACCTGGTAACAGCCTTCTCTCAGCTGTCAGGCAGCTTCCCCTTTGGTGTAGTTACGGTCACAGCCGGCAGGGGCACTGGTGGCTCCCGGCTGGGCAGAGCAGATGCAATGATTCCCCCGCGGGTGCAAGGGGCACTGTGGCACGAGCTCAGCTGCCTCTCTTTCACCGGGTAATGACGGACATAGCTGGCAGAAGAGATGGAAAAGGGCTTCCTTTACAAACTCACGTGGGGAGGGGACAGACAGTCCCAGTGCCACTCTAGATAGTGAAATGAGCTGTATCAGGAACCTCGGAAGCAACAAGCTGTAACAGCAGGCATGAGCAGACTCTGGAACGGCAAACAAAATGTAACAAAAACTCTGCAGCTGTAGCAGGAGTCGTGGGGTCTCTTAGCACACACAGGGTGCTGGTTACAGTGTAGTGAAGAACCAGGAGCAGTGGCAGAAAAAACGGTGGGGCTGGACAGTGGCAGCCGGGCTCCCCTACGCAACCGGGAGAGGCTCCTGCAGAGGGGGAGGGGCTCGGGGTCCTGGGTTTTCCCCTGAGGCACCCAAGTAGATGGTGAGGGTCCTTTCCAGTCAGATCAGGTGTTAATAAAGTCCCAACACAACGGCTGGTCTTTTACCAGTAAAGGCTCACCCACAGTAAGGAAGAAGCAGTACAGGGCTGGGCTCCGCAGTGGCAGTGGATTCTCCCCACGGTAAGCAACAGCTCAACTGTCCTCTGATGCCGAGAGCGAGAGAGCCAAAGGAGCTGAGCCCAACCCCTCACCCCCCAGCCAAAATCTTGGGGTATAGCTGCCCTTCCCAAGAGTAAGAGAGTAGCCAGCTGCATCCTTCTCCTCCCAGCCACATCCTTTGTTCTCTTAAGTATCGGTAGTTATTGTCTCTTAGCAACAAATAGGAGAAAAATTCCCTATGGGAAAGAAAAAAAAAAAAAGGAAAAATCCTAACCTCCAACACCACTTCCTCAGGCAGTTCCCTCAGGTCCCAGGGAACTGCACACCTTCAGGTTCCGTAGATGGTCTCAAACCTGATCTACGGTGGGTGGGGCTTAATTTTCTGTCCCTGCCTTTGGATTTTGTGAGTTGGGCAGTGTGACTGGAGCACTTGGCAGTTAAGACCAAGGCAAAAAACTCATTGAGTACCTAAACTTTCTCTATGGCTCAAGTAGCCGGGTCTCTTGTTTTGCTCTTTGCAGGGGAGGTATACAGTTTCTTTCATCTTCCTTTCTTGTCCTATGTGAATGAAGAAACCCTTCTTATTATTTTTCATGTCCATAACCAAGTTCAGCCGTGCCTTGGTTTTCCTGATCCCCTCCATGCAATCTCAGGCCATATCCCTCTAATCTCCCCAGGATGTCTCTCTGCCTCCACTGCACATGCATTTTGGTTTTGTGTTTTAGTTTGGCTAAGAGGTCTTGACCTAGCCAAGTTGGCCTCCTGCATCCCCTGCTGTCCTAGTTTAGGGCAAATTTGGGGAAAACCTCCGGAAGGAGCCCCCAGAAAACAAAACCTCCACGACTCCTCTCCCCACCACTGGGTTCAGGAAGAATTTCCTCAGAGGAAAAAGTGGAAAAAACCTGTTTATTTAACAAACAAAACACTCCCCCACACAAGAAAAGAAAATTAACAGCCCCAGATGACAAAAAAACTCCTTCACCGCTCTAAAAGGATGACAAACTCAGAAAGTCTCTCCTGCCAGTGGTCGGCCAGTTATCGGTGTCCGACGCTGGGGATGAATGCTGCAGATCACAAATTGCAGACTCCCGGTGTTCCTTGGTGTTTCCCAGGTCCCGGTCCGGAACAGGTTCAGATGGTATACAAAAAGGGAAAGAAAGAAA
>PYHW01010676.1:118411-129431 GCA_013186435.1 Turdus rufiventris
AGTGGCGGGGGGGGGAAGGGAGCCGAGATAAGTAGACAAAACAAAACACACGATTGGGATACAGCAACCATAACGTTACCCCAGGACAGTATTACATACCACAACCCTGAGAACAAGTGCAACAATTCAGAGAGCACATAAATAAACATTGTGACCGGTGACAATTAAACCAAAATAATGAATGCCCCTAAAAAAACTTGTTTTAACACACTCTGGTCAGAGCTGTCATTATCTTAACTCTTTGTACCCCATGTTGGGCATCAAAAGTCACTGTTGTGGTTTAACTCCAGTTGGCAACTAAGAATCATGCAGATGTTCACTCACTCCCCATTCCCCATCCAGTGGGATGGCGAGAAGTATCAGGAAAATAAAGTAAAACTTGTGGGTTGAGATAAAAACAGCTTAACAATTGAAACAAAGTAAAAAATACTACTACTGCTACTAATAATAGTAATGAAAAGGAGAGAGAGAGAAAGTAATGAAACCCAGAAATGACAAGTAATGCATGATACAATTGCTCACCACCTGCTGATTAATGTTCAACCTGTCCCCAAGCAGTGATTGGCCTCCCCCCTTCCAGGTAACTCCCAGTTTATATAATGGGAATGACATTGTATGATATGGAATATTCCTTTGGCTAGTTCAGAGAAAATCACTTCCATGGCAGGCTTCTTCCCTCTTCATCAAAAATCAAGCCATGCAAAAAACCACCACACTTGCCTTCAGGGGTGGGTCATAACAACAAATGCTACTTGAACTCTGTCAGGCTTAGTGCTGTAACCACCTCTCTGGGAAGCCTGTTCCAGTTCCTAACCATGCTCCAGGTGAAGAATCTTTTTTCGAATAACCAACCTAAACCTCCCCTGACACAACTTCAGGCCATTCCCTCGTGTCCTGTCACTGGACACCAGAGAGAAGAGATCAGTCCGCCCTTCTTCTTCCCCTCACTAGAAAGTTGTAGACTGCAACGAGGTCCATCTCGCTCTCCTCTTTTCCAGGCTGAACAGACCAAGTGTCCTCATCCACTTCTCATATGGCTTCCCCTCAAGGCCCTTTACCATCTTTGTTGCCCTCCTTTGGATACTCTCTAATTGTTTAATATCTTTCTTATGTTGTGGTGCCCCAAACTGCTCACAATATTCAAGGTGAGACCTTGAAATCACTGCAATTTTTCATATATTATTCAAGAAGACATCAAGAAAGCTAAGGAATATTTAAATAATAAAATGCTTTTATTATTTGCTTTATAATGCTCGAAAGGCATTCAGTCTAAATAGGGACATTTTTATTCTGAGTCCATTTAGTAGTTTTATGCTGTTTCACTGTTGCAGTGCTTTCTTGGATTATCATCCCAGAGTTTATAGCCTGGCTTTTGGAAGAACCTGTTTCTAGGAAATTTCAGTAGGCCACAAGGATATGGATGCAGCTCAAGTATTAGCTGTGCTGCTGTAGAACTATTCATGTAACACAAAAGCCATTCCATCTGTTAATCTTGCTGAAAACAAAGCTATAATATGAAAAGATTTTGATGTACAGTTGTTTGAAGAAGTTCTGTATGTAAACATATTAAAACTGTACCTGGAAAGCCCTGAATCTGAAGAGATGCCTGTACACAAAGTATTAAGGTAAAAGCAGAAACTGGAATTAATGATCCAAATATGACAACAACAGCAAAACAAATTTGAATTTCAACTTTCTTTCTGTAAGAAGTAATTTATTACCTGATGTTAGAACTCTGAGTGGGCAGAAGTGGTCTAGATTAGTGCGATCTTGGTTTGTGCTATTATACTTAGTTGCTGCTGTAACTCCTATAGTAATTTCTTAATATTCTGTACAGTATTTTCTGGAACTCTTCAATCAATTACAGATATTAGTTTAGCCCCATACCACTCTTGTGACTGAAAGGGGAGGTAAATGTTATCCCCATTCTCATGAAGAATGTTTTTAAACAGGGAGTGGCTTACATTTTCAACTGTTTTACAATATTGAGTTTATCAATACAGAGCTTATACTTACTAGGTTTGTGACCTGTGGAAGCTTTCAGAAAATTTGGGCACCAGTGTTTTCTTCTGAGTTGTCAAGAAAGTGGTGAAGCCAGAATCAAAGCTACTGCTTTTAACTGATAGAGTTAGTACGAGTCACGGTCCACACTGCTTCTGCTGGCAGAGGCTGTAGATCATTTAGGCTTTTGCAGATCATAATCAGAAATAGTTGTTAGTCTGGAGATTTAATGTCAACAATGATTTTTTGTTCTTGTTGAATACAATATATGTAAATGCTTTAGATGAGATTCAGAAAGTTTTTAGGCTCCTAAGTCCTTTTTAAGTTCCAACCTCTCTACTGAGCTTAATGAAAGCCTAGCACTTCTTGAATTCAATCTCACATAACTTCAGCAACATAACTAAGGCATATATTTTCTGATTCTAAATTGCATTTGTATTATGTATTTTTCTTTAATGTGGATTGTATACATATGAGGTTTTACTCTGATTTTATGAAATGTAAACCTGTTTGTTCTTTCAGGAGTGCATTAGAGCCTTAGGCCGAAATAAACCTCATACGCCATTCAGAGCAAGTAAACTTACTCAGGTGCTAAGAGATTCATTCATAGGAGAAAACTCCCGTACCTGTATGGTAAGTTTATTTAATTAACTGTATGCTTTAACAATTAATTGAGTTTATACATTAACTGAGACTATATTTGAAGTTAGTCTTTCAACAGAGGCATTTCAGATAACTTTCTCCCTTCTCACTTTTTACTGACCTTTCTTATTGCTTGTTCTAGTTTTCTAGCTAGACAAAGAGCTAGAAGCACTTTGGGTTGAGGGTTTTTCTGTTTGCTTCTTTTCAATAATGTCTTAATTATAATATTGTTTGTTGAATCAGAATTTTGGAAAAGGTGGTATACACTGGAAGTATAGTGGAGAGTTATAATCTTCAAATGACAAAGGAAAATTTATGATTGGTATCAAAGGCATCCGAATACACTCTAGGCTGTTAAGGGGAGAAGTAGTTGGGACAGATGAGATGAATAGTTGTGTAGTATATAAAAGTGTGTTTGCATCAATCTGAAAAAACAGAATTCTTTTGTCAGATGGGGGAAAGAACAGATAAAAGCACAGATGTCCTGCAGTTTTATTTGTGTATTCTTAATATTTCTCCTTATGGAAATGTAAATTCTCTACAGTGGACACTGACTGTTAAGTTTGTTGCTATGATGGGTTGATCGTGGCTGGCTGTCAGGTGCCCACCAAACCACTCTATCATTCCCCTCCTCAGCAGAACAGGGGGGAAAAATAAGATGGAAGTCATGGGTCAAGATAAAGGCGGTTTAATAAAGCAAAAGCAAAGGCTGCATGCGGAAGCAAAGGCAAATCAAAGTTTTATTCTCTATTTCCCATCAGCACACAATGTCCAGCCACTTCCTGGGTGGCAGGGCTTCAGCATGTGTAGCAGTTGCTCTGGAAGACAAATGTAATAAAAATTAATGTCCCACTTCCTCCTCCTTTTTCTTAGCTTTTACATCTGAGCAGACATCATATGATATGGAATATCCTTTGGGTCAGCTGGCCTGGCTATGTTCCCTCCTAGGATCTTGCCCACACCCAACCTACTGGCCTTTGGGGGTGAGGAGGCAGAATGTTGAGAGACAGCGCTGATGCTGTGCCAGCACTGCTCAGCAGTAGCCAAGACACTGGTGTGTTCTCAACAGCTTTTCAGCTTCCAATGTAAAGCACAGCACTGGGAGGACTGCTATGGGAGAATGAACTCCAGCTCAGCCAAACCCAATATATTTCTGTTGGTGACTTTCCACAGGCCTCTTAGAATTAGAGGTGACAAAACTCTTCAGACCACAACATGAGAACCATGGTGTTAGGGCAGTCTAGTCTTCTCTTTGGATGTTAGGTGCGGTTCTAATATGAAATTGCTGGTAAAACAGCATTTTTTATTACAGTAATTTCACGATTATAAGCCGCACCATTTTGACAAAAATTTTGGTCTGAACACGAAGTGCAGCTTATAATCAGGTGCGGCTTATATATGGACAAAGAACTAAAAGTTGCTGACACCTGGAAGTGCGGCTTATAATCAGGTGCTTCTTATTATCGTGAAATTACTGTAATCTTTTTTCTTTGGTTTTTAATGAAAACACAGCATTGTTTTTTTTTTCCACTGGGACATAACTTCATAAATCATTTTCAAGATCAATAAGCTAAACCATGCATTTCTAGGATATGTATCCTCACTGCTGAAGAAATTTTGGAAAGTTAGCCTGTTGGGAATTCCTCTCTGTACACGGGAGTAACGTTTGTGAATGTTTTGTGACTTTCTCACCATCACCTTTACCACTCCTTAAAGTCGTAACAAGCTGTCTTCATTTTGGTGAAGATTTTTTATTTAATTATTGCTCTTCTTATAGAGTTAACGTAACATTTTTCCTGTTTAAATGCATGAAAATGCCATCGAGAATAATCCATGATCTATAGGTGTTCAATTTCTGATAAAGCTTGCATTCCGTCCTTTTATATTCAACATAGTTCTACATTATGGGAAAAAATTTCTGAAAGTGAGTGAGAATATGCTTGAATTATTTTCTTATTCACATAACTTTATAATTAAGAATAAGAAAACTCTTTCATGATGAGACACCACTTTCAAACTCATTCTTCCTGTTATTATTCCATGTAGTTTCTCAGTACTAGGACTATTTGTAACATTCTGGATTTTATGTTTGCATGTAATTTTTTATCCAGAATTTAATCAGTTATGTTTTTTCTTAAGACGCTGATGTAGGAAGAGTAGCACTTGTGTGGTTATGACTTACTCTGAATAACAGTTAAAAGGAAGGAGAGAAAGAAAAGAAACCTACAGTGCATCTTTACAGTTGTTTGAATTGAGTTCTTGCATTTGAAGCACTTGTTCCTGTGATAGCTAGATGGATGCAGAAACAATCTGCCTGTCTAGAGATCTGATAGGTTTCTAAACAACATATATTGAATTGAGGGAGGTGTAGGCGATAGCTTACCTGGAATTACCTCCAGACCTCCCCAGTTCCCTGGAAAGAGGAGATTTGCACTCTATTGGCGAAGTGGCAATAAGAGATTACAATGATCTGCAACTTCTGGGTCTTCCTTTGCCTTTTTTATCAAGAAAATTCATTCAGCCTTCCAGTGCGGTAATTGCATTTGGTTCTTTGGCAGAGGGCCTAGTTTCAAAGCATGTTCATGTTTAGGTTTTATATGATACACTAGCAAAATTCTACTGAATAAATATGCAGGTAGGGAAAAAGGCATATCATGGTTTTTACTAGCTAAAATTGAACAGTATTTTATTAAATTAAAAGAGTACTTATCCTGCAGGTACGCTGATTGCTTGTTTGCAGCAGAGCTATGTAATTAACTGGGGTACTTCAAACTTCTAAAAATTAATGCAAATATAGTTTAATAATGAGTATCTTCATTTCAGGTTTCTGCACCTGACTTCAGAGATCACTGCTATGTTCTCTAGAAAAGTGTTTATGTGGAGTAAATTAAAGCATAGAATAAATTTTGAGGAATAATACTGTTGTGGTGGTTTGACCCTGGCTGGCGACCAGGTGCCCACCAAAGCTGTTCTATCACTGCCCTCCTGAGCAGGACAAGAGAGAGAAAATATAGTGAAAGGCTCATGGGTTGACATAAGGACAGGTAGAGGTCATAGATTTTCCTGGATTGAAATGGACCCTAAAGATCATCAAGTTCCAACCCCACCGCCATGGGCAGGAACACCTTCCACTAGACCAGGTTGCTCAGAGCTCCATCCAACCTAGCCTTTTTCAGGAAAATTAATACACGATGTCAGAGGTTTATGTTCAAAAAGGAGACACAGGAGTCCTGTAACTTTATTCTAATAAAGAGACAGGCCATGGGGCATTTCCCATGGAGTGTCTCAAATTGCTAAAGGATGCAGCCTCTTTTTTATCCTAATTTCTGGGCCACATTTCCCTCTCTCTTTCCCCATTGGCTGAGGTACTTGAAAGGTACAGACTTCCTGCATCACCTAATACGGGGGGGAGGGGGGAAGAAGAAGTGGTCCTACCAGACACTGAAAAGATGCAGTCCCGGTCCTGAGCGGCAGCAGTGAAAAGATCTGAAGAAAACATCTCTGACAGCATGTCTTAGGTTGCAATACAGGATGTGACCAAAAGTATGTATTCTATCACCATCTGTTGAAACCAGGTGGGGCAGTGATCCTTTTCTTGGTGGGAGATAATCTCTGCTAATGGGCCATCTGTTGAAACCAGGTGGGGCAGTCATCTTTATCTTTTCCACAACCCATCCTTCCTCCAGGAAGATATAATCTGCTAATGGGCCATTGAGTCCCACCACATGGCTGATAAAATTACATAATCCCAATTGGAGATGCTCCAGCTAGGGGGAGGAGCCAAGCCTTTCCTACTTAGATAAAAACTGAGATTTGGAACACCAAAGCAGCCTCCTTTCTACTGGATTCCAGAGGAAAACTGGACCTTTCCACATCATATTGGACCTTCAGAGGAAAACTGCCCTATTCTACAGGACCACTGCTTCAACTGAACCACATCTGTCACTCCAGGAGGACTGCAGCCACCATTTAATCAGACTGCTACCAACACCCTGACTGATGGGCTGTCAGGTTGTATTCTGATTCTGTCAGTGTTTTGGGCTTGTTCTTTGTAATACTGTATTTCTATTTTAATTTTCCTAGTAAAGAACTGTTATTCCTAATTCCCATATCTTTGCCTGAGAGCCCCTTAATTTCAAAATTATAACAATTTGGAGGGAGGGGGTTTCCATTCTCCATTTCAAAGAGAGAGTCCTGCCTCTCTTAGCAGACATCTGTCTTCTAAACTCGGACAGATTTTGGCACCCAACATGCAGCACGAGGGCATCGAGAGGAAAAAGGAATAACAGTTCTTGAGAAACCTAACTTTTGTGTGCTGTATATACAAACCTCATTAGGTGGCACCCTGTGATCTAGCTTACACTGGTTCGGATGTCACGTGGTCATGGCTATATTTCTCCCATTTGCAGACCCTTATCTAAATATGCCCCCTATAACTAAAGCTACTGTGGCTGTTATGCAGTTTGCTTTATGGATTAATAAGGTGGGGAATTAATAGAATTTTAATTTCCTTTGGAAAGTGGGTACATGGATTCAGGTCAATCACATTCTAACTGTATGTTTTTGGGGTTGATTTAGTAATGGTACCAACTGTGAGGGAATGACACCAGGGGAATTTTTCTCCCAACCCTTCACCCAGATTTTTGGGTCTACCCCACCAGTTTTCGAGGGGTTCAAATCTTCTCTAAATGCTAATGATATTATACAGTGGCTGGTGTTACTGATATGACTGTTAAACCTGTTCTATTTAACATTCAGAGATAAGGGGAGATTTGCTTGGATAACAGCCCTGATACCTACCCCAGGAAATAGGGATGCTGCCCCAAAGCCTGACCCTGTCCCACAGCCCACCTCAGAAAGGAACACTCTGGACTGGGTGGGGGTTCTAGTGAAGAAAATAGGTGAGATGGGCCAGATGCTGAAGGAGAACTTTTCTCCAGCTGGTGAGAAATCCTCTACCTGCCTTACAGAGGGAGAGTCTGATGATGCTGCAGTGGAACCCATAAACGTTACATCTGTCCAGGTTCCAACTGAACTGCAAGGGCCTTCACAGCCAGCAGCATTCGCCCCTGTGGAAACTAAGAAGTCTAAGATGAAAACAAAGCACATAGATAATAAGGATAAGAAAGGAGGGCCCTTGCAACCCACATTGGAGCCAGAGGTCCCTGTCATAAAAAAGTGCCCATAATCTGCGAAAAGACATGGTACGACAGGACCATGAGGCTTTTATGACTTGGTTACTTCAGGTCTGGGACCTTATGAGTATAGGTGTGCAACTGGATGGTACTGAGGCAAGGAATTTGGGACCTTTGAACCATGACTCAGGTGTGGATCAGGTATTCGAAAGGGAGCCAGGCTCCCTTTCCCTCTGGGAGCGGCTTTTAATGAGTGTAAGAAAGAGGTTTGTCCACAAATGCAGGAACACCAACATAGAATGAGTTGGAAGACCCTCGAGGAAGGGATCCAACAGCTGAGAGAAGTGACGGTATTAGAGGTACTCTGGGAGGCGCGGACAGCATGATAATGATCCTGACAAGGTCAGGTGCACAGGGCAGATGTTGTGGAATGTGGCAAACCTAGGGCCATCTCAATATACCACATACATTCCAACAATTAATGCCGATAACAACCAAGAGACAGTGGGTTCTGTTGCTAACAAGCTTTGAAATTTTGAGAGAATGATCAATGGCCCAATGAAGGCTCATGTCTCTGCCGTAGTTAAGGAAATCAAAGAGGAGTTTAAGGAGGAGATGAGGGAGATAAGGGAAGAGGTGAGGAAGATCAATGCAGCACCAGTGCGAGTCACAGGCCCCAAATTTAGATCCCAGTGTCCCCCAGTTAGAGAGAGAGGGTACACCCCATGAGCTGACCAGTGGTTCTCTTTGCATGACCATGGGGAAGACATGGGAAACCCACTTCTGTCCTGGTTGCACAGGTGCATCAACTCAGGGAGGGAAATGCTAACCGAGGGAGTTCTACTAATGTGAAGGTAGCCTTAACCTCCAATAACCAAGGTGCAGGGTATTACAGAAGGGAGGATAATCTGTCAGACCAACTTGAAGGAACCTCAACTATGTATGTCCAGGAAAGGAATAATAGCCAGGGCTAGAGTGGCCCTGCCTCTAGCCAGGGAGAGGCACGGGAAAACCGGGTCTTTTGGACACTTTAGATCTGATGGCCTGGCACATCAGAGCCACAGAAACATAGAGTATTAGTTGATACTGGTTCACAGTGTACCCTAATACCATCAGGACATGTGGGGGAAGAACCCGTTTTCCATTGCTGGGATGATGGGGGGATCACAGGAATTGACTCTGCTGGAGGCTGAGGTGAGCCTGACTGGGAGAGAGTGGCAGAAGCATCCGATTGTAACTGACCCAGAGGCTCCATGTATTCTAGGCATAGACTTCCACCAGAATGGCTATTATAAAGACCCGAAGGGACACAGTGGACTTTCAGAATAGCTGCTGTAGAGGCAGAGGACATTAAGAAATTGAGCAGTTTGCCTGGACTGTCAGAAAACCCATCTGCAGTAGGACTCCTGAAGGTGAAAGAGCAACAAGTGCCAATTGCCACCTCAACGGTGCACTGCCGGCAGTATCAGACAAATCGAGATGCCGTGATCCCCATCCACAAGATGATCTGTGAGCTGGAGAGCCAAGGGTTGGTCGGTAAAACCCATTCACCTTTCAACAGCCCCATCAGGCCTGTGCACAAGTCTGATGGAGAATGGAGATTGACTGTGGACTATTATGCATGGTGGAGCTCCAGTATGAGCTGGAGTACAAGGCAGCCCAGTGGTATGTTACCATTGACATTGCCAATGCATTTTTCTCCATTCCTCTGGCAGCAGAGTGCAGGCCTCCGTTTGCTTTCACCTGGAGGGACATGTAGTGCACCTGGAATCATCGGACACAGTGTCAAGCAAGCTCCCCGCCCCATCAGCAAACAGCAGGAGGCTTGAACGGGAGCAGCAGCTGGGAATCTCGTGGAGAGCGGCTCCGACCCCTCCTTGGCAAAACGACAGGCAGCAGTAGTGAAGGTATTGCAAAATTCTGCAAAGCCAAGGAGAACAAAAAAAATTATGCCTAGAGCCGCCTCACAGGAGTTGGCAAGTGGAAGAAAAAAGCCCAAAGAAAACAAATAGCACAGGTATTGCAAAATCTGCTTCCAGACAGCTTCAGATTATGAAATGCTCGGAGACCTGCCCGAGGCAACCCCCTCGGGAGCCTGGAAAGAACAAAAAGAGAGCTTGCCTCATGTTTGTTCCCTTTTTTAAAGGGACACAGCACCCGCTCTCCCCTTTGAGAACCCAGGGTAGAACACAAAGGTTCCCTTTCCTGGTTCCTGGATCTTAAAACAGACCACAGAGATTTACTTAGGTAAGATATGCAATATACAATTTTTTGAGTCATGTAGGTCAACTAGGATATTCAGAGACAGCTCTTCACACTCAATCCACCTCTTGATGTACAAGGCAACCCCTCCTCCCTTCCTTCCTCTCCTGTCTCTTCTGAACAGCCTATAGCCACCAATAGTTGCACTCTAGTAATGAGATTTGTCCCACCAAGTTTCAGTAATGTCAATGTCTCAGTTTAAGACAATTTAAAGGAGAACACTCTGAAATGAGTTGTCCCCCTTTATAGGCTCAAACAATCCCTTTCCACTAATAAGGAACAAATACAAGTAAATACAGTAATTTCACGATTATAAGCCACACCATTTTGACTAAAATTTTGGTCCGAACCCGAACTGTGGCTTATACTCAGGAGCGGCTTATATATGGACAAAGAATGAAAAGTTGCTGTTTTAGTTTGGAGGACAGGTGTCTGCTGAGAAAGGCAGGAGCNNNNCTTTGAAATGGAGAATGTAAACCCCCTCCCTCCAAATTATTATAATTTTGAAATCAAGGGGCTTTCAGGCAAAAATATAGGAATTAGGGTTAACAGTTCCTTTCTAGGGAAATTAAAATAGAAATACAGTACTACAAAGAAACAATCTCCAAACCCTGACAAAGTCAGAGTACAACCTGACACCCTGTCAGGCAGGGAGTTGATAGCAGTTCGATTAAATGGTGGCTGTAGTCCTTTTGTAGTGATAGATGTGATTTAGTTGAAGCAGTGGTGCTGTAGAAGGTGCAGTTCCCTTCTGGAGGTCCAGTGGAGATGTGGAGAAATCCAGCTTCCCTCTGGAGTCCAGTGGAGAAGGGGGCTACCTTGGTGTCCCCCACACCTCTGTTTTATTTTGGTAAGAAATGTTGGGCCCTTCTCCCTGGCTGGAGCAACTTCTAATGGGATGAAGTAATTTTATCAGTCACACAGTGGGACTCAATGGGCCATTAGCAGAAGATACCTCCTTGGAGGAAGGGTGAGTTGTG
>PYHW01010676.1:140220-150975 GCA_013186435.1 Turdus rufiventris
TCTGATCTACAATGTTGCAATTTTTACTGACTCCCGGGGGGTGCGCCTTATAGTCAGGTGCGCCTTATGGTCGTGAATTTACTGTAATGTTTAGGGAGATGGGGGTCAGAAATATGCCTGCAATCAGACCCTGCACCCCAGAAACTCACCCACCACTTTCCTGCAAAGAACAAGGGAGGCAAACAAGTTTCTGGGCCATCAGAAAGCCTGGTTTTGCCAGAAGAAGCTACCACCTAGTGGTCTGCTTGCCCCATTGAAAGATAGGGCAGAACCACATCCTCTTCTGCTTTGCTTCCCTTGCCCCCTCCCTGCAGCCAGTCGCTAATCGGGCACAAAGGGCTGCTGGGGTAACTTGTGATCCGTTCCTCTCGGTATCTAAATGTCTTTCTGTTTAGATCAAGATAGCAAATCTACCTGGCTTGAACCACTCTTTTAAATTTCTTCCTGGTGAGAAGGGGGAATCTAGTCCCCTGCTTACAGTAACATAATGAAGGATGTGTCACATTAATCAAAACTATTTGGATCTTTCCATCCCTTATAGAATATGTATTGCTGAAGTGACTTCATAAATGGACACTGAAAAACAAATACCTATTCCTAGTATGCTAAATTGGTGTGCAGAAACTGTTTCTTCCCCTTGCTGTTAAATTCATATGTTGTTACAGGATTGTGCTTGTTTTAGCTGGGGTAGAGTTAATTTTTTAAGTCTATCACTGTAAAATTGCTTAATATATTTTGTGCAGTATTTTAATTTTTTCTACCAATATATAATTCTCATAGTACAAGTAGTTTTTAGGCGTTGAACACCAGTGTCTGCGCAGTGTAAGATGGGACAGTATTGAATTTAAGTCACTATAGTGGTTTGATATGTTAAAAGGATCAGTTCAATGAAATACTGAGAGAAAATTTTATTAACTGCACAAACTGAAATCTGGAATTACTCTTCTGAAAGCACTGCTATTATACTCTCCTGCAAATTACCAGCACTGATATTGTTCAATTTTGTTAGTGATCTGTAACTATTTGCAGAAGATTTAAATATGTCAACAGTTTTCTTTTTTAATATAAAAATAATTTTACTGCTAAACTATTAAAGAATACTAAACAGCTATTTTAACTGTGTTTGTGAGATCCTTTTCTTTTAATTTGCTGCTGTATTTTGCTGCTGCAGAGTAAAGGAATTTGGAATTAGTCCTTCAGACATTCCCTTCTCACAGGGTAGTGGCAGTCGCTCTGATCTCTCTCCTTCCTATGAGAATGATGACGTTTCTCCTTCAATCACCAGGTCTACTTCACTGTATATATGGAATGTTTATTTTTTACTTTTCTTTTTGGCAATGTAATTTTACAGACAAACTTTTCATTAGTCTCCTTGCCTTAAGTCACATATACTTTGTTTTTATTTTGTTTGTCAGGTGATGGTTCTGCATGATCTGCAATCATCTTCCCATTATTTTGTTCACAACAACCACACTCTGTATCCAGGCTTGCTAGCTTCCTTCACATAAAAAAAAAAAAAAGTGATGTCACCTTCATACATTTAATGGACCAAATCTGACAAGTCTGTGTTTAGGGTAATTTAAATATAACTAATTTTAAAAGGAAACAATTTTAATATCTATATATTTATAAAACTTTTAATCATTCCAAAGATGAATGAAATTTAGTTTCCATTGTAGCAAATATGTGCTACTTCAGAAAGAAATTCCCCTTAAAAATTAAGAATTTGTTCTAAAACTTACTATACTTGCAGAGTTTGATGTCTCTGTTTCATAAGCTTTCTTTTAAATGGGTTTTTTTTTTTAAAGAATAGAATCATTATCAATATTTAAAACTATTTTCATGATGGAAGAACCTTACCTTTTAATAAGATATTTTTTACCTTTAAATTATTTAAATTGAAGGATCTATTAATTCTCTGAGATAGCTGGCTGCAAATTATTATTTTCTTCAGAATTCTTGGTGGCTTTGTTTATAACATCTAGTAGGGTACTGACTGACTAATTTTTTAAAGCACAATTGTGTGCCCAGAAAAAAAAAGATGGTCAAGTTTAGGATGCTGAATGAACTTTTCTTTCAAATATTATTCCTTATTGAGGAGTTACTATTGAGGGTCTGGACATTTTTGCCCTCTTAACAGTTAATGAGTACTAAGATTTCAATAAAAATGCCTCTTGAGAGAAGATGAACTGCAATCCACCTTCAAGTAGTTGAACGTCTGTGCTTTTTAGGATTTGAACTAACATATTTTTGTCACTGAAAGTACATTAAATTTGTGAAGCTGAAATCAGCATCCTTATTAAAAGAAACAAATTGTGCATAAATAAGCTTTATTTTTGGTTGTGACACTTTTGAACAGGAAGTTACTAATTTACAATTTAAATATTTTCTGAATGTAGGGTGAAGGAGTTGATGGTTGATCCTAGTGCTGCAGGAGATATCTGTCCTATTAAACACCATGCTCCCAATCAGATTGATGGCTTAGAGACACAGTGGGGCACGGGGAGCTCTCCTCAGAGAGATGATCTCAAACTTCTTTGTGAACAAAATGTGAGTGGTTTACAGCATTGCATGGAAAGAGATGATAAATACAGTGGCAAAACAAATCCAGAGTAACGTGTATTTATAGCCTGTTAGCAATATCATTAAGTAGATACAGCATGCCTTTTCACCTTTTCACTTTATGCTATTATGTTCATTCCCATATACACAAAAAAAAAAGGTTTCTTGAATGATGAGAGGAAAATGTTTTACTTTTCCTTATCTTCCTTGCTGATTAGGGCTTTTAATATCTAGGCAGGGTCTGTTTTAGGCTCTCACATTTTTAGTGGGCATTTTTCCAGTATAGCTTTATCTTTTATTAGATAGTGAGAAGTAGCCTGGGAAATGCATCCATTAACACTCCTGTGGTTTTGACCATTATTTTTCCTGCATGGAACCCTGTTTCGAGCGAGTTTGTCTTTCTCTGTGCTTAGAAATCTGGCTACCCATCATTCCTCTTCCCAACATCCTGATTTTCATGGAGTGAAACCCCAGAGCAATGTTTGGGAGGAAGCCACATCATGTTCCCAGGATGTCTCCTTGGGCTGCATGAGTGGAGAGCTGGGATTGAGAGGCATCTTATAAGGGGCATTTTTTTTCCCTCACTACTGATTATCAGCTCAAGTCCTGGTTCCTTAAATGTTCAAGTTGGTTTGTGAAAATGCTGATGAAAGGTACAAAAGAAAAATCCTTACTACTCTAAATTATTTTTCTCCAGACTCTCTGCCTTTTCAAACACCTCTATATGGTGTTTGCTGTATTTCTCATTTAATAACTGTCTCTTCTTCCAGGACATTCTTCCCTTATGAATTCCTCTTCCCACTATTTTAACTTGAGTTAGGGGATTTTTGTCATGTGGAATATTCTATTTTCTGGTATCCATTAGGGTTAGTGGCTGGAAATTTTTTATGAATATGAATTACATTTAACTCTGTGAACAGTTTAAATTTATTGCTTTGTCCATTCATTTCTGGACATTTTCTTTTTAGAAAGTACTACGTTTTCTTTTTGACAGGTTCTGCTTTCTGCATATTTCTTTTCATGATCTGTGATTATATTCAATATATGTCCTGTAGCCACAGTTCTTTTGAGTCTAACAAGCTTAACTATTGTTTTTAGGAAGAGGAAGTTTCTCCACAGTTGTTTACTTTCCATGAAGCTGTGTCACAAATGGTGGAAATGGAAGAGCAAGTAGTAGAAGACCACAGGGCTGTCTTCCAGGTAAAAGATGGAGCCTACCTTGTTTTATCCTAATACAAGAATTCACGTTTTTCCAATGAAAGTGCATCCTCTTGAAGATGTAGGATATCATCTGATCATTCTGCTGCTTTCAGAGATTTCCTAAACAGACTATCTTTATTGTAAGAAAAGTTGCTATTTTCTTTTTACTATTTCAACTATTTGCTATATTTTTTTGTGTTAGTCCTTTTCCAGCATTAGTGACTGTTTTTTCTAGTTGTAGGGAGCTTACTCAGATTGGTGTCAAAATTTTAAATTTCACTGTCAATTCTATGCCAGTATTCCAATGCCAAAGTTGGCAATTAATGGTAATGTGTTTATATAGTAATTTCCCTATCAGCACCATTTCTGTGTGGTCATCTCCCTCTAAAATACAGCAATACTCCCTCCAAGCATTTTCTCTAAATATCCTTCTGTGACATCTTTCTCTGAGATAATGAGACCCAGAAGAAACAAATCTATTTCTAAGTGCCTGTTTTCTTCCTTTTTGCAGATACATAAGGTTTTCATTTGCTACTAGTCAGGGTCTTTGAAAGGAGTACTGACCACATAGTGTAATGCTGATCAGCACCACAGAGCCTTTTATATTTACAAAATAAATTCTAATATGTATGAGTTACTAGTTTTCAGAAGGAAATGTGAATTGTTTCTGTTCATAACTTTAGAATCTTTAGTCAGGCTGTCCATTTGGAGCATCTGCTGCAAGAAAATAGCAAAATATTAAACCTATAGGGAATACACACGTCGTGGTTTGACACTGGCCCAATGCCAGGCACCCATGAGAGTCACTCACTTACCCTCCCCTGCCACAGCTGGGCAGAGGGGAAAAAAAATAATGAACACTTCATGAGTGAGATAAGGACAGGGAGAAATATTTCAAGGGCAAACCAGGCTCAACTTAGGGTTGTCAAGTGAATTTTATTGCTAACAGAATCAGAGGAGGATAATGAGAAGAAAATAAGCCCTTAAAACACCATTCTCGCCCCACCCCCCCCCCAGCCCCTCCCTCCTTCCCACTGACAGCACAGGGAGACAGGGCGTGGAGGTTTTGGTCAGCTCATCACCAAAATTTCCTTCTGCTGCTCTGGGAAAGGAGTCCTTCCCCTGTGAGACCGTGGGGTCACTCCCACAGGAGACAGTTCTCCATGAACTTGTCCAGCATGGGTCCACTCTCACAAGCAGCAGTCCTACCACACCTGCTGCAATGTGAATTCCCCCCATGGGCAGACAGTCCTCCCAAAACTGCTGCGACGTGGGTCTCTCTTTCCACAGGGTGTGGTCCACCAAGGACAGGCTGCTCCAGCCTGAAAGTAGGGGCCCCCTCTCTCCACCAGGTCTTCCACTGGATCACGGCCTCCTCCAAGCATCCACCTGCTCCAGCATGGGCACCTCCAACCCCCCCCCAGGAATGCGAGTGGATCATTGCATTCCTTGTGGACCCATGGGCTGCAGGGGCACACCTGTTTCACCATGGTCTTCACCATGGCCTGCAGAGGAATCTCAGCTCCAGTGCCTGGAGCATGCCCTCCTGCTCCTCCACTGACCTTGGTGTCACCATGTTGTTTCCCTCACATGTTCTCACCTCCTCCTCTTCTCTGACTAGCAGCAAAACCCTGTGACCTTGTTTTGATTTTCTTCTTAAATATGTCATCACAGAGGCATTACCAATCTCTCTAATTGGCCCAGTTTTGGCCAGCAGCATGTCCATCTTCACTGCCATTAGCAATTGGCTCTGTCGGACATGGTGGGAAGCTTCTAGCAGCTTCTCACAGGAGCCATCTTTGTGGCCCCCCCTGCTGCCAAAAACCAGGCTGTGCCTAACCAATGCAACACATCTCAATTTAGGTATGTTACTTAGTGGAATATTGATGTCTGTTCATGTAATACAGTCATGATGCTAAATAACACATTTTAGCAGTTATGGGTTGGCCAATTTGAGTTTCCCGGCCAACACATCAATTATGTAGTGGGTTTACTGCTGGCCAAATTCTAGTGCACCCACTAGGGATTATTTACTCATTTCCTGCTGTGAGACATGGATTAGGAGGAGGAGGGCAAAACAGGCTCAAAACTTTAAAGGGTATAAAGAAAACTTTATTAACAGAATTTAAAGAAAAATGATAAGAAAATTGGAATAAACCTTCAGAACACATCTTCCCACACACCCAATTTTCTTTCCCTCTGACAATATAAAGAGACAAAACTTGTGACTTTCAGTCAATTTACCACCTCTACAATAGTCTTTCTTCATTCCTCTTAGGGAGTCTCTCTTGCCATGTCATGGAGACCTCTCCACAAGAAATAGCTCTCTTGTGGCTTCAATGTCACAGCGAATTAGCTGCCCAGGAAATGAAAATCTGTTTGCAGTTTGAAAGTACCTCCCATGCTTTTGCAGCTCTCCCACAGCTTCTTTCATGGACCATGTCAAATTATTGGGGTGCTGTTTTAAGGATGAGCTTGCATAAAACAAAAGTTTCCTTCATCCATCTCTGGGAACAGAGGTTTTCTGCTACTATCCCTGGGGCAAGGTTTCTCGTCTCTCTCTGTTCAAGTTTCTCATTGGATCATAGCAACATCTACTTGCTTTAATACTGGTGTCTCGGCTCACAGTTGTGTTAGAATGCTACATCCCCCCAATGCATTTCCATGAGTTCCAGGGAAAAAAAACAAAGTCTTGATATATCAAATATATATTTTCACCATAGCCTTGCAAAAAGAATTTCAGCCTAAGACAGTCCTGGCGGCATGGTCCCAGGCGAATCGCGCACCAAGCTGACCTGGATACACGGGGCTGCATGGGGTCAGCCAGCCATCTCCTCAAAGTCTGGAAGACAAGAGATATTCTTCTGGGCTTTGTTCGTTTTTTAAATGTGCTTTTCCACAGATGCGCATTTAACTCTTTTAAGTGGTTTAACCAGGTGTCAACTTTCAAACCTAGCCAGCTCATTGGCTCTTCAAAACTAGCCAGTTCATTGGCTCCAGCAGGTCCCCACAGGGAACCACCCCCCCAAGTGAAAACCAGACTTTTGTTAAACCACAACACACATTTTAAAATATATATATATATTTAGTTATTTTGAAACATTAGCCCTGAAGTAAAGCATGCAGAAGTATGAAAGTCATGCCATATGCCACAGCTGTGTCCTAATGCTTGCAACTTCTGGAGAGACAAACTGCATTAGGTTAAGATGTTACACCTCAGTGTGTCCATCTGGCCTTATGCTGGAGATCACTGCTCCTCACAGCAGTCATTAGAAGGGAATGTGTCTGAGTCTCAGCTGCTTTCATTTCCAGCATTACTTGTTAGTTTATGCCATGGGTGAAGATGGGTTGCCGGAATATAAAATCTACAAGCTGTAAGATGCAGAAGTTGTCTTCTATCAGCTTTTTCCTGGAAGCTGTTGATTTTGGGATACAAAACATCCTATCCTAACAAAAATCTCTAAAATGGATTAATTGAATTAATTGTACTCTAGAAGTCTTGACCTTCCTTTGTTTCTTGGATATACAAGTTTACATTAGATGACATGAATCCTATTGAATCCTATCCCAATGTGAGAGCTTCATCTATCCTGAAAGCCAACAAAACATATATGGGGTTTGGACTATGGTTTCAATATCACTTGAACTAGTGAGCACAGAAGGAAAAACTTAATTTTAGTATTTCAGGCTCAGCATGCATAGAACTGTCAGCTGCTTTATTTTTAATCAAAGCATTTCCAGGAAGATCAGTTCATCTAATCACAGCTTTGCATGATTCTGTAACCTTTAAGTGACTGGTTGCATTCTTCTTTGCTGCAAGACATTTTTTTATTTTTTTATTTTTTATTCGCAATATTCAGAGTGCAAAGATGCCTAAGATCTGCTTTAACCATCTTTTACAGTGCTCTTATCTGTCTGGAGAGTTAGCTCTCCTTTTATACAGTTTCTCTCAAAACTAGTTTTGAGTATGGACAGAATTATTTTGGCTCCTTGACTGCAATAATGACACAATAATGATAATTTTCAGTGGCAACCAGCCCATACTTAAAACTGAAGTCTGGTTTCAAAGTTTGATACCTATCTAAGGGTACATAACCATGAAATAAAGTTCTTAATTTCTTAGTTTTGCAACCATCTAATGTTCCGAATTTGAAGAGAACTGGGGTAGCTGGGGTTTCTCGTTGTTATGACCATTGGAGTTAAGAAACTATGTAGAAAACATACAATTTTGCTAAATTAGGAATAAGGACTCCTTTTAAGATTAAAACATTATAGTGAGGTGACTCGACAGTAAAAGAGTGGTCATCTTGAGAAAAGGAATAATTCAGCTCATGAATTGCCTTGAAACTTGAATTGAAACTTTGTTAATGTATTTAGCTGAGGTTTTTTTAACTTTTACCTAGGAATCTATTAGATGGCTGGAAGATGAAAAAGCTCTTCTTGAGATGACAGAAGAAGTAGACTATGATGTGGATTCTTATGCTACCCAACTTGAAGCAATTCTAGAGCAAAAAATTGATATTCTGACCGAACTTAGAGGTAGATTGCCTTTAATCACTTTTGTATGCATTTTCATATGCCATGGACACTTGCAGGAATAATGAGGAGATTTTAAAAGTGTGGTTATGTTTTGGGGTCTTTTTTCACCTTATGCTGTCCTGTAATGTTCTGAGAAAGGAACATTTATTTAAGAACAAGTTCACATCTATATTCAATCCATCCTAGTTTAATGGAAGACTCTGCTTAACCTCCAAGAAGTGTAAACTTGATCCTGCAACTTTGGGTTGTTTTTTTCTTTTCTTTGTTCCAAAAGAATAAAGGAAAGAAAAAGAAAAAGAAAACCTGCTGTTGTTTTTCAGTCTGTACTTAAGAGTAACGTCGAGTTCTGAGTAGCATGGCTTTTAGCCTATTTTCCTTAGCAGTGTTTCTGTCAAAATTTTGTCAGCCTCTCTTTGTTGAAAAACCAACTGCAGATAATTTTTAGTTACCAAAATTGACTCTTTCATTTGTCTTTTAAAATTGGCATGTCAGCTTCGTACCTCATGGAGATTAATTTTTCATTTTAGTTTCTCTATGTATCTGCATTCCAGCAGACATTCTATACTGGTTTATTTTGGATTTTTTAATCTGTGTTAGAAAACTCTTTATAAGAGAAAATCTTACATTTTACTCAGTCTGAGTATCTAGTGTTAGTTAGAATACATCAAGCAAATCAGATGTGGCCTGCTTGTTTTGTATGCATGCATTGGTACCAGTATACTTTAGCAAAGAATTTGATGTACATTCCTTTGCTTCTTATGGATGATGGCTTCCTCTTCAGGGAAAGACAATTTGAGACAACAGCAGTAAAAAAACAGTTTAGGTGACTCCCTGTTCTTCTATAACTTATTAGATACTGCTTTTCAAACAAGATACTGGAGATAAAGGATATCTAAAAGATCCTTGCATCTTTACAAATAGCATGATACATATACAATATATAGCTTTATAGCAGGGAAGAACTGTTAAAGCTTCTTTCTCCCAGAAACTTTTCTGTTATGCTCATGGCACATAATAGTCACTGAATATTTTAGCTTTTAGTCCTGTCACTTTGGGACTGACTTTTTTATGCTGTCAGTTGTGTTTCCTTCTTCCCATTCTTGGGCATATTACTGTGGAACGGGAGTGGAGGAGGAATATAAATAGGAGAGGATGAAATACTTCTTTTCTAGGGTTTCTCCTATTCTGGTGCTATCTATGATGAAAAAAATGATTGATGCATTTCTATTTACTTCCAAAATTTAATCACAAATGCTTTTCACATTCATAGAAAAGTTATCATAGAATCACAGAATGGTTTAGGTCGGAAGGGACCTTAAAGATCATCTCATTCCCCTCCCTGACATGGGCAGGGACACCTTCCACTAGACCAGGTTGCTCTAAGACCCATCCAACCTGGCCTTGAACACTTCCAGGGATGGGACAGCCACAGCTTCTCTGGTCAACCTGTGCCAGTATCTCACCACCTTCAGAAGGAAGAATTTCTTCCTAAGAAGAGACAGGGATAGCATCTAAGAAGGGACTAAGTTGCTAAGCAATTTGTTTGTATGGTAAGTATTAAATTTTAAGCTTATCTCAATCCTCTTGTAGTTTGTATCGTCAGCTATTTTTTGTGAAGTGTTCTTTGTTTTGCATTAGGGCCAGTATGTGGGGCATCAGACCTTAGTTTCAGGATATGTGTCGAGCACAGGCATATTAGTACTCAATCTCTCTTTTCCATTAAAGATAAAGTGAAATCTTTCCGGACAGCTCTACAAGAAGAGGAACAGGCGAGTAAACAGATCAACCCAAAAAGACCACGTGCCCTTTGAAAGGAGGCCTCTGCTGCTAAAGGAATCTACAAACCTGCACTGCTGTAGGACACATTTGTTACAAAACACAGTGGTTGGAAGAACTCAACTACTTGCAAGTGTAAAAATGTTAGAAATGTCCTGTTTATTATTCATCTGAATTATATTTTCAGTTTTGTGTGAAATGCTCCTATGATGTCTACAAAATGCTTCTAGACCATACAGTACAACCACACAGGGTTCAGATCTGTGAAGCACTTTGTTTAAAATATTTCATTTATTCAACTGTAAATTTTATGTTTGGAAATATTTGCTATGTTTTTAATAATGAAGTAGAACTGTGATAATTGAAAAGTCACAGTACAGTAATTTCACGATTATAAGCTGCATCTGATTATAAGCCGCACTTCCGGGTGTTGGCAACTTTTCATTCTTTGTCCATATATAAGCCGCACCTGATTATGACGCACGTTACAATACAGGGTGTGATAAAAGGTATCTGTTCTATCACCATCTGTCGAGGGTGGGGGCAGTGATCCTTATCTCTGCGGGAGATTTTCTGCTGATGGGCCATTATTCTTTATCTTTTCACAACCCATCCTTCCTCCAGAAAGTCATTTTCTGCTAATGGCCCATTGAGTCCCACTGTGTGACTGATAAAATT
>PYHW01010676.1:158455-173568 GCA_013186435.1 Turdus rufiventris
CACGGCTCGCACTTCCGGGGTGGCAAATGTTGCAACTTTGTACTTCATATAAGGCGCACTGGACTATAAGGCGCACTTCCGGGTTTGGAAAAAAATTTTAGTCAAAAAGGTGCGCCTTATAGTCGTGAAATTACTGTAACTTGCTATACAATGTAATGGCTAGTATACGGTTAACTAGTTGCTTAATGCTGAATAGACAGAAACAAGAAAAAAAACTCACCCGGTGGATAGCTTTAGAGATAGATAAGTATAGTGCTAATGAGAGATTGGCAAACGTAAAGCAAATTATCCACAACATAAAGAATTTAGACTGGTTAAGACCAGACAGACCAAGGAACACCATAACTGCACATGCTCTTGAATCATTGAAAACCAATATGATCACGGACAAAGACCCTCTAACTAATTAAAGTTAGAAAGTGATATATTTATTCATCAACAGGTGGTACGGGAGTTGTCTCTGAAAGGCGTGACCGCTCCAAACAAGGTTCTATTTCCCAAGATCTTACATACAGTACATATGCATAACCCCAGCACCTCCCATCCCCATTTGATATTAAAATGAGGCTATTAGTCCTTCACACATGTGCAATTCTTCTCTTGAATTGGGTCGGTGGTCTCAAAATGAGTCAGTGGTCTCAAAGGATGAAGTCATTAAGTCAGGAGAGTCTTCATCAGGTCTCGGTGACCCTCTGGCACGATCCAAGGCCCCGTGCTTCATGATGCAGTCCAGGTGCTGGTCATTGTTCTTACTGGTTTCTGTCTGACCTTATAATGGTTCACTTACTCTACGTTCTTCTATATGCAAGCTCGTAATAGCATACAATATAGCAATTAGCTTTAGCTTAAGCATCTAGCAATCATTAGCCTACCATTTGCCTACCTAACTTACATCTTGGTCATGGAAATTGCTTCTACCCTTTGCAAAAATCTTAACTCTTTAAAATCATGCTTCACTCGGAAGACAACTTTGAAAAGTTCAAATGTGAAGAAGACCTTGGAAGCCTTCATCAAAGACCCCCAATGACCCTGGAATTGAGGAGGCGCAAACACAGTGCAAAAGAACTATCTAATAACCATGGAATCATACTATCTAAATTTGTCCTGGCACATATACAATGATGTTATAGTGACATGGTTACACTAAGCAATACTTACTGTATAAATATACCACAGCACTTGACAAAGGTGGTGAGTTAGGAGGATAAATCCCCCTCACCTCCAGCACTGCAATAAACAAATACCTGCTCTATAGACACCGGTATATGGGGTTTTATTTCCAGCCTATCTTTTGGGCATCAGGTTCTAACAATCCCTTTCTGCCAATGAGAGATTAACACTAGTGGATGAAAGTGAAAAAACCCAATCATTTATTGACAGAGTGACAACATGGCACTGGGAAAAATGGTGAATAAATGCTAGATATTGAACTGTCAGACCTTGCCCCCCCTCCCCCCACTGAAACAAAAAAACCTCAAAATGCCAGGGAAAGAAAAAAAAATAGCCGACCACGTGGCATGGAGAAACTAAATGGCACCAGCTTCTGCCTCAGGGAAGAAAAATCCAAAAAGTTTACACAGCAGCTCAGGAAAAAAATACAGATGGGAACCTAGGGAATCTCTGATGTTGGTCTCCTCCTCACAGCAGATGAAGCTGGTGAATTTGGTGTCCTTTCTCTTGTGGGTTCAGCTTTTCTGAGGTCTGGGACCAGGACAGAGCGGCCCCTCAGCTCCCCACCAGTCCCCCACTTCTCCTGTTGACTCTGTTCTCGGACCAAAAACAAACTGAACAGATCAGGAGGGGAAAAATCTGCCAAAGGATTGCTGTCGCAGTCTCTAAGGCCAGGGAAAGGAAAAAGTTGCTTGCCTAAGTTAACAAAAACCAAGCTAGCTAATGAACAAAGTAACGTCCCTCTCCACGAAATCATGTGTTATAAGTACATATTATATTATTGGCTTTTTGCAAATATTAAAATGAATGCTATATGCATAATGTTGGAAAATTTTGCTGTATGAATATAGTTTCTTTTAGTTCTGCTATTAACAAAACTTAGAAATAGTAGTGTGATAAATATATTTTTCTTGGACAACAACAACATGGTGATGTAAAAAGTTTTTGTTCATGCAACTAACTCAGAGAATGGTAAAAAGTTAATCAGGAAATTCTTCACATTCTTGGATTATCCTATCTGGATGAAGATAACCAGAACTCCAGGGAAGGAATTTATTGATCAGGGAGTAGGTGACAGGATGGCGCCACAAAAAAAAAGTTGATTTACAGGTTGAGGGGGGATGATTTTGAATAATGCATAAAAGTCTTTGAATATTCAACATGTTGATGCATTTAACAAAGTGTTTTATGAGTTAGTGTGTGTTCTTGGCTTAATGTCAAGCACCTGGCCATAGAAACCATTTGCTTTATTGTCTTTGTCTCCTATTTGTCTTTTTTTTTTTAATTAAACCTTTTAAAATTTACCAGGAAAATGAACCTCATATTTCACATCATGGGCACCCAAGAGTGAGGCTTTGAAAAAGTCCCTGCAAGAACTTTAAGGCTCCCTCCTCCCCCAGACCCACCTTAAAGCTACAGTAACCATTTCTTGGCATAAGGCAGATGATCAGGGAATAGGGTTTCATCATAAAATCACCAAAAGACAAATCCATATGTCATTCAGTATATTTAAAACGATGCTGTCATATGAAAGTCCAGCACCTCACTTCAGTCCTGAAAAAATTTAATGCTTTTAAAATACAGAGCATCAGTTCCTTGCCTATTATATATGATAAAATTGCATGCTTTCAATACCAATAAGAATGTGCATGCTGTATTCTCTTCATTGCTTTTGCAAGAAGTTTGTCACATTGAAGTCACTGGCTTAAGTAAGACTTAGGTAATAAAATACAAAACAACTTTTATTCTTCCAGTAGAATCTATGGGAAATGGGTGCCTTCTGAATTGAAGTCATGTAGCAGTCTGAAAAAGTGAAATAGTAATGTCACAATTTTTACTAATTTATATTTCAGATGAAGTACAGTAATTTCACGACTATAAGGTGCACCCTTTTGAATAAAATTTTGGTTGGAACCCGGAAGTGTGCCTTATAGTCCGGTGCGCCTTATATAATGCACAAAGTTGTGAAATTTGCCAATGCGGAAGTGTGAACCTGCAACAGCCCCAAGCCGAGCTGAGCCCACCTGGCAGCGGCAGGGCACTGCCAAACCAGGGCGAGCGCAGCAGCATCAGGGTAGCACTGGGCCGGGGCGAGCCTGGTGGCGGCCTGGGTGCGAGGGGGAAAGGCGGCGCCAGCCGCAGCCCGGGCACAGGGGGGAAGGACAAGCCGGCCCCGACCCGGCACGAGCCGTGCGGGGAGGGAGGGAACCGCTGGTCCCAAACCGCCATGAACCGCGGCCGCCCCAAGCTGCACCTTGCCAACTGGGGGTGGGCAGGAGTGCCAAGGCCCACGGCACAGGGAGGGCGACTTGGGCTGCGTTTAAAGGCTACACCAATCTGTGAAAAATGTTTGCAAATTGAGCACCTGCCAGTAATTCGTTACTTTGTTGTGCGCGGCAGAGCTCCTCGCTGCAAAAAAAGTGCTCCTTATAGTCCAGTGCGCCTTATATAATGTACAAAGTTGCGAAATTTGCTGACTCCTGGAGGTGCACCTTATAATCCGGTGTGCCTTATAGTAGTGAAATTACTGTAATTTCTAAGACATGCTGGCTAGCAAAGAATATACGAAAATACCATGAAAGCAGACATCGTTGCCGAATCGCCATAAAGAATTGTCACAAATTTTACACCACAAGTTATTAGCAATTGTTCTGGTTTAGAGTTGCAGGTATATTTTCAGTGTAGTTATTTATATTGCATTCTATCAGGTTTGCTATGTTTCATTAAAGAGCAGTAGCTGTGTTTAATGTTAGTCAGAGAAGCAGCTCAAATTAGGAGAGGATTCCTCTTGTCATTTAAATTAACTGACCAGAAGAGCAGAATATAGCAGTTAATTACTAAAATTTCCAAATTATGCTATAGATTAAGGTCTAATCATCAAGATAGACAGACAGGAAAGACCTGTGTAAGTCTCCAGGGAAATTATAATATCCAAACCTGTTATTAGAGCCATTTTTACAGGAGACAAGGAAGGATCTGGTAAGACCCTCTGCTTATTATCCTCTGTTGCATCTGTTAACTGCTTGGGATGATAGCAAGTAAAGAAACAGGAAGGGCCTTTGCTGCGGTTTCAGAGATGTTTATTGCAGCCTGTAAGGGTCGGTCCGAAGATTGCCTGATCTGCCTCACAGTCATCGTCAGAGACCCTGGGACGCTGGGACCCCTACCACTCACTTTGGACAGGAGCTGCTGGTCTGGCCAAGGTGGATGCTTGCCAAGGGACTGTGCACAGGTGTGCTTTCCAGTGCTGCTTCCATGGTACACTGCTCTCAAATGGAGAACTGGTTGTGGTGTTCTGTCTTGCACCTGATTTTCAAAACCACAGGCTTCTGAACACAATAGTACATAAATCTCCCCACCTTTTGGCCAGTGGCCACTCGCCTTGGAAAATGACTATAAAATTATTACAGTAATTTCACGACAAGGCGCACCCTTTTGACTAAATTTTCCCCTTGAACCCGGAAGTGCGCCTTATAGTCCGGTGCGCCTTATCTGAGCTACATAGTGGCAAAAATTGCCAACCTGGAAGTGCGAGCCGCGAGGGGGAGTGGCCCCGCGGGGCTGTGCCAGGCTGTGGGGAGGGAGAGGGGTCCTGCGGGGCTGTGCCTGGCTGTGGGGAGGCAGAGCTGTCCTGCGGGGCTGTGCCTGGCTGTGAGGAGGGAGTGGCCCCGCGGGGCTGTGGCTGGCTGGGAGGAGGGAGAGGGATCCTGCGGGGCTGTGCCTGGCTGGGAGGAGGGAGTTCCCCCACGGGGCTGTGCCTGACTCGGAGGAGGAGTGGCCCCGCGGGGCTTTGCTGGGCTGCGAGGGGGAGTGGCCCCGCAGCAACATCGGGATGTGAGCGGAGAGGGGCTCAGCGAGGCGGGCCTGCCGGAATCGGGACCGCCGCCGCGTGGGGGGGAGGGAGGGAGAGCCCTTGGCTTCAGGGCAGCGGCGGCATGGGGAGAGCCAGGGGGCTCCCGGAGCAGCGGGGCCCCGGGGACGCCCCACAGGGCAGCGGCGACCATACCCCGGCCCCGGGGACACCCCACAGAGCGGCGGNAGCCATGCCTCGGCCCCGGGGATGTCCCACGGTGCGGCGGCGGCCATACCCCGGCCCCGCCGGCTACAGGCCGGCCCGGGGGCCAATGGCTGCCGGGTGGGGGCGGGGCCTCAGCCAGCAACCGCGCAAGGGGAGCTGGCAGCCAAGCCTCGCTGCCAAAAAAAAAAAGAAAAGAAAAAAAAAAAGTGCGCCTTATAGTCCGGTGCGCCTTATCTGATCTACATGTTGTGAATTTTGCAGGCTGCCGGCGGGTGCGCCTTATAGTCCGGTGTGCCTTATGGTCGTGAAATTACTGTACTTTCCAAAGAGACTTTGAGACTTCTTTCTCCCCACTGATGGAAGACATTGACGGATGATCCGAGGACGTCCCATCTGTTGGTAGCTATTCCCCTCATTCTCTCTCTCTCTCTCTTCTTTGTCACTTTTATCTCTCTCTCCCTCTTACCACTACCCCAAAACTGAATCGTTGGCCCTCAATAAACTGCTTTGCTGATTGTTGCTGAACAAAACCTTAGTCTCTTGCTGTTGTCTTTTGCACTCTGTGGTCAAACGAGCCATCACCACCCCCGCTCAGGTTGTGCAGACCGTGACACAGACACGCATGTGCATCGTCCATGGTTCAGAGAACAAAGGCCAAGGGGGTCTGAAAGGGTTCTGGTTAAGTACATGGGATAAGCAGGGTGGGGAAGGAGCATCAGAGACCAATTAGCAGGGGACATGGGGGTGTTACAAAGGTGGGTTTAGGGCAAAGGGCCAACAGGGAAACAGGGTGGGAGTGACCAGAGACTGAGGGACAGGGAGAGGGCACTGGGCTGACCCAGGGAACAGAACAGGAGTTGCTTTGGCAGGATGAAACAGGACTGTTATCAAGAGAAGGCAGTGAGAGAGGCCTCTCATTTTCCCTAATTGAGAATGCCTTTTAGAGTTTTCACTATCCTCTCCTGGGTTTTAAGTTGGGCAGTGCTGAAGTCCCAACAAGAAGGCTATGGACAATCAGAAGAGACCTCAGGGCCTTGGGACAACTGGTTGAGGGATCTGGAGCACAAGCAGTGTTCTCTACCCTGCCAGTTGTGGGAATGATGGGGGTAGAAACAGGAAAATTATGCACATGAATACCTGGCTCTGAGCTTGGTATCACCAGTAGAATTTGTGTTGTTTTTTTAAAAATCATAGATCTGCCTCCTGGCAACAGATGGGGTACACCTGTCTCAAAGGGGATAAAGGGTCCTTGCACAGGAGTGAGCAGAGCTCCTTGAGAGAGCTTTAAACTAGATTGAAGGAGGAGGGGGATAAAATCATAATCACTAGAGATAAGCTGGTGGGCCTGCCACTGTTTGACAGTGTGCTAGCAAGGTCCTTTGGTTTGCTGTTTCAGTAGAGGTAAGGGACAGAGATCCATAGGGCAGCAAAGATATAAGGGTTACCTGCTGTGTTAGAAACCCAGAAGCACCTGTGAATGGTCATATGGGAGTTAGGGCTTCTCCCCTCAATGGGGCAGGATCAAAAACCCAACTGAAGTGCATCTACACCAATGCACGCAGCATGGGCAACAAACAGAAGGAACTGGAAGCCACTGTGCATCAGCAAAACTATGGCATAGTTGCCGTCATGGAGACATGGTGTGATGACTTGCACAACTGGAGTGCTACGATGGATGACTATAAACTCTTCAAAAGGGACAGGCAAGGAAGAAGGGTCAATGGGATAGCCCTGTATGTTAGTATCTTGAGTGTCTAGAGCTTAATGATGGTTTTATGGGGAAGAATCAGGGAGAAGGCCAACAGGGCAGATCCCCTGGCGGGAGTCTGTTATAGACGACCCAAGCAGGATGAAGAGGCAGTCAAACTATTCTATAGCAGCTGGGAAAAGTTTCACGATCTCTGGACCTTGTGCTCATGGGGAACTTCAATCTACCACATGTCTGATGGAAATAAAACACAGCAGAGAGGAAACAGTCCAGGAGGTTCCTGGAGTGTGTGGAAGAGAACTTCCTGACACAGCTGCTGAGCTAACTAGAGAAGGTGCCCTGCTGGACCTGCTGTTTGTAAACAGAGAAGGACTGCTTGGTGATGTCATGGTTGGAGACTATCTTGGACACAGTGATCATGAAATGATAGTTTTTGATTCTTGGAGAAGTAAGGAGTGGGGTCAGCAGAACTGCTCCCTTGGACTACAGGAGGGCAGACTTGGACCTGCTTAGGAGGCTGGTTCAGACAGTGCCTTGGGAGGCAGTCCTGAAGAGCAAAGGGGTCCATGAAGGCTGAATAAGTGTCCTGGGGTGACGTTATGGTGCTTGTATCCCCAATCATGTGTTCTGTTTAAGTGAAGATTAGTTTTGTCTACTTATCAGCTGGCTCCCCTCCCCCATCATCTGTGCTTAGGGGAGGCTAGGTTTGCTGGCTCGGGCTGGCTTTTGCTTTTGCTTGCTTGGCTTGCTGGCTTTAGCCTGGCTTGCTTTTGCTTATTAGTTAGTTTAGATTTAGTTAGGCAGTCCAATTTATTTCTCTGGACTGTTTTTGGTTTTTTTTCCTGTTCTTTCTTTCTTTCCCTTTCTGTATACCATCTGAACCTGTTCTGGACCAGGACCTGGGAAACATCAAGGAACACCGGGAGTCTGCAATTTGTGATCTGCAGCATTCATCCCCAGCGCCGGAGACTGATAACTGGCCGACCACAAGCAGGAGAGATTTTCTGAGTTTATCATCCTCTCAGAGCAGTGAAAGAGTTTTTTTGTCATCTGGGGCTGTTAATTTTTCTTTTCTTGTGTTGGGGAGTGTTTTGTTTGTTAAATAAACAGGTTTTTTCCACTTTTCCTCTGAGGAAATTCTTCCTGAACCCGGTGGTGGGGGGAGGAGTCGTGGGGTTTTTTTTTTCTGGGGGCACCTTCTGGAGGTTTTCCCCAAATTTGCCCTAAACTGGGACAATATGCTTTTAAGAAGAAAACCTTAAAGGTACAGGAACAAGCCATCCCTACATGCCAAAAGATGAGTTGGCGTGTGTCCTGGTTTAGAGAACAGTATTGCCAGGAAAAAAGGCAAGAGTTTTTCCCAAAATGGAGAGTGAAAATCACCCCCCCCCCCCAGTTTACTAGAATTTGGAAATTAAGGGTCTCTCAGGCAAAAAAGTATGGGTTTAGGAATAACAGTTGTTTATCTTTACTGATATATCTACAAGACAAACAACAACAACATCAGCTATGAAAAATCAGTGACAAAAGAGAACGAAACTCAGCCTCAGTCCTTTTTTTCTAGTCACAGATGCCCTCCTCCGCCACACGGTCCCGGTGGAGCTGGACGGCCTTCTCAGTCGCAGCAGCAGCAGGAGCAGGCAGGCGAGGCTGCAGGCCGGTCCCAGGTGGGAGAAGGGTGAAGGAAAAAACTCCGCTCACCGTTTGCGTCCCGGTTCTCCGTGCTGTTCTCTGAAGCAGGAAGCTGTAGCAGTGCCGGAGTGCAGGGCCTGGTCCCATCGTGAGAAAAAGAACCTCTCTCCTCTGCGTTCGGGCCGGCGAGAGCGAGTATCCTCTTGGAAGTACAAAGCAACTCACGGCCATCCATCCCCACCCCTCTTTTTTGTCTTGAGCAATTAGAAGCCAAGGGATTTGCCCAGCTAGATTTCTTTAACATGATAATGGGGGAAAAAAACCTCCCTCAATCCCCAACAGCATGGAAGACTGGGCTGTCTGAACAGGGAGCTTTTGCAGGAACTCATGGGGAAAAAAAAAAGAGATTTTATGACTTTTGGAAGAATGGGCAGGAAGCATAGGAAGACTACAAGGATGTTGTGAAGTTATGCAAGGAGAAAAATAGATTGTCCAAAGCCCAGCTTGAACTTAATCTGGAAACGGTCATAAAAGATAAAAATGTTTCTACAAATACATCAACAACAAAAGGATGGCCAAGGAGAATCTCCATCTTTTATTGGATGTGGGGGGACATAGTGACAAAGCCTGAGGAAAAGGCTGAGATATTTAATGTCTTCTTTGCCTCAGTCTTTAATAGCAAGTCCAGTTGTCCTCAGGGTACACAAAAATGAGGAACAGAATGAAACCCTCATAATCCAGACAGAAATAGTTAGTGACCTGCTACAGGGCTTAGACATCCACAAGTCCGTGGGGACAGATGGGATGCACCCAAAGATAGAGGGAGTTAGTTAAAGTGTGTGCCAAGCCACATTCAATCATTACCAGGGAGGTCCCAGATGACTGGAAGTGAGCAAATGTGATGCCCATCTATAAGAAAGGTCGGAAGGATCTGGGGAGCTACAGGCCTGTCAGCTTGACTTTGGCGCTGGGAAAGGTTATGGAGCAGATCATCCTGAGTGTCATCATGTGGCATGTGGAGAACAATCGGGGGATCAGGCCCAGCCAGCATGCCTTTGCTGAATTTCAAAAGAGTCAACAGAATGGTGCAGTTGATTGGCTAGAGGGAAGGGATGCCATTCAGAGGGACCCTGACAGGCTTTAGGAGTGGGCCCATATGAATCTCATGAAGTTTGATAATGACAAGTGCAAGGTCCTGCCCCTCAGTACAGACTGGGGGATGAATGAATTTAGAGTAGCCCTGTGGAGGACTTGAGGATACTGATGGATAAAATATTGAATATGAGCTGATAGTGTGTGCTTGCAGCCCAGAAAGCAAATTTTATCCTGGGCTGCATCAAAAGCAGCATTGATGCCTGGAAAGGCTGACCTGGAACAGAGACTAGACAGAGCAAAAGGAATAATATAGGTATTTATTGAAAGGATACACCTTGGGCAGTGCAAGAGTGGGACTAGGGCTACACCCAAATCAAATCCAAGATGGATTCCGGTCACGAGTCTTTACACTTTTATACATTTTGGTTCATCTACGTATTGGGGTAAATTATCCAACCACAGCCCCAGGCTATGAAGTATCGGCCCCCTGGCTTGCCCCCTTCCCTTAGCCATTGTTTATGCTTTTTGGGTACTGGTTGTCCCTGATTCTCTTTCTAGGAAGGGATTTTTTTGTCTAACTACCCTGTGAAGAGAACTTACTAACACCTAATATGAAGTTTCAGAGTTACACACTAAGCAGTAGAGATTCTAAAAAATATAAAAACTAAAACCCAAGGCATCACCATTTCCAGCAGGTGATTCTGCCCCCTCTACTCCACTCTTCTGAGACCACACCTGGTGTTCTCCATCCAGCTCTGGCGTCCCCAGCACAAGAAAGGCATGGACCTATTAAAGTGGTCCAGAGGAGGGCCATAAAAATGGTCAGAGGGCTGGAGCGCCTCTCCTATGAGGAAAGACTGAGAGTTTGAGTTGTTCTGCCTGGAGAAGAGAAGGCTCCAGGATGACCTTATTGTGATGTTTCTATATACAAAGGGAGCTGATAAGAATAGCGTAATTGTTAGGGTTAAAAAGAACTTATGGAGATCATCTAGTCCACACCCCCTGCTAAGGTGGGGTCACCCAGAGCAAGTTGCACAGGAACTCATCCAGGTGGGTTTTCAATGTCTCCAGAGAGGGAGACTCCATGCCTTCCCTGGGCAGCCTGTTCCAGTGCTCTGCCACCCTCAATGTAAAGAAGTTCTTCCTCATGTTGAGGTGAAACTTCTTGTGTTTTAGTTTATGACCATTGCTCCTTGTCCTGTTGCTGGGCACCATTAAAAAACATCTTGCACCTTTCTCTTGACACTTGCCTTTGAGGTATTTATATGCATTAATGAAATACCCATTCAGTCTTTTCTAGATTAAACAGGCCCAGCTCCCACAGTCTGTCCCCATGAGAGATGCTCCAGTTCCCTCATCATCTTTGTGGCCTCCACTGGACCCTCTCCAGTAGCTCCTAGTCTTTCATATACTGAGGAGCCAGGAACTGAACATAATACTCCAGATGTGGCCTCACCAGGACTCAATAGAAGGGCAAGATCACCTCCTTCGACTTGCTGGCCACACTCTTCCTGATACATCCTAAGATACCATTGGCCTTCCTGGCCACAAGGGCACACTGCTGGCGCATAATCAACTTGTCATCCACCAAGACTCCCAGATCCGCTTCAGCAGAGTTGCTCTCTAGCAGGTCAGTCCCCAGCCTATACTGGTACTTGGGGATCTCCCTCCCCAGGTGCAGGACCCTACACTTGCCCTTGTTGAACCTCATTAGGTTTCTCTCTGCCCAACTCTCCAGACTATCAAGGTCCCACTGAATGGCACTACAGCCTACAGGTGTATCAGCTGCTCCTTCCAGTTTCATATGATCCGCAAACTTGCTAAGGATACATTCTATCCCTTTGTCCAGGTTGTTGATAAACAAGTTGATTTAGGCTGGACCCAGTATTGATCCTTGGGAAAGGCCACTGACTACAGGCCTCCAACTGGATTCTATTCCACTGATCATGACCCTCTGAGCTTTACCATTCAGCCACTTCTTGATCTACCTCACTGTCCATTCACCTAACCCACGTTTCCTGAGCTTACCTATGAGAATGCTATGGGAGACAGTGTCAAAAGCCTTGCTGAAGTCAAGGTAGACAACATCCACTGCTGTCCCCTCAAAGCCTTGCTGAAGTCAAGGTAGACAACATCCACTGCTGTCCCCTCAACCCATCCTGCCATGCCATCATAGAAGGCTGTCACATTGGTCAAGCATGATTTCCCCTTCGTGAATCCATGCTGACTACTCCCAGTGACATTTTCTTCTTCATGCTTGGTGATAACCTCCAGAATGATGTGTTCCATCACCTTTTCAGGAACTGAGATGAGGTTTACTGGACAGTAGTTTCCTGGGTCCTCCTTCTTGTCCTTTTTGAAGATGGGAATAACATTGGCCTTTCTCCAGTCATTGGGCACCTCTCCCATTCTCCATGATTTTTCAAAGATGATGGAGAGTGGTTTGGCAACACCTATGGGTGTATCCCATCAAGACCCATGGATTTATGGGTGTTAAGTCCACCTAGTTGATCTCTAACCCAATCTTTTATGACTAAGGGAAAGTCTTCCTTTCTTCAACCTTCTCTTACCTCTGAGATCTGGGACTCTTGAGGGTCAACCTCAGCAGTAAAGACTGAGGCAAAGAAGGCATTCAGTAGTTCCACCTTCTCTGTGTCTTCTGTTTCCAGGACACCCATCTGATTCAGCAGTGGCCTCACATTTTCCCTAATCTTCCTTTTGCTGCTGATGTACTTGTAGAAGCCCTTCTTGTTGTCTTTGATATCCCTTGCCAGACTCAATCCCAAGTGGGTCTTGTCTTTCCTCATCGTGTGTCTGAATACTCTGATGATGTTCCTACAGTCCTCCCACATGACCTGTCCCTTATTCCAAATCCCATAAATTTCTTTATTCCATTTGAGATTTACTAGAAGTTCCCTGCACGCCCATGCATGTCTCCTTCCCCCTTTGCCTGATTTCTTGCTCATGGGGATGCACTGGTCTTGAGCTTGGAGGAAGTGATGCTTGAATATTGACCAGTTCTCTTGGACCCGCTTATCTGCTAGAGCCCTATACCATGGGATTCCTCTAAGTAGGTCATTGAAGAGGCTAAAGTTGGCTCTCCAGAAGTTCAGGGTTCTAGTCCTGCTTACTGCTTTGCTTCCTCCATGCAGGATCCTGAGTTCCACCATCCATGGTCACTACAGCCAAGGCTCCCCCCAACCTTCATGTCTTCAACCAGTCCCTCCTGGTTTGGTAGTACAAGGTCCAGCAACACACCTTTCCTCACTGGCTCCTCCCCCACCTGTATAATGTTGATTGGGGATGTGGCTGGAGACAAACAACTCATCCCTCTGTGATCCATGTGACAAAAGCCTCTTTATTGTTCTGAACCCTCCTTAAATAGAGGGTTTGGATTTCCTGGGCATACACATGTGATTAGTTGGGATTTCAGACAGCTCAGCTCTCTGACCAATGGGTGTCTGCAGCTTAGGATGGAAAGTCATTGGGTGAAATCCCTGTTTGGGTTTGAATATATCCTATCATTTTTCCCCTAGGTGCCTGTTTATTGAACCAGGATAATTGAACTGAATCTCTTATCTATGGCTGAATTAATTGCCTAGCTACAAGCCAGCTTGTGCTGTGACACACTTGCATCAAGAAGTTGTCTTCAGTGATCTTCAGGAAATTCCTGGATGGTGTATGACATGCCATGTTGTTCCTCCAACAAATACCAGGGCAAAGTCCCCCAAGAGAACCAGGGCATGTGACTGCATGTAACTGAAACGCCTGATACCTAAGACTCCCTTCTAATATATACCCCCCCCCCTTTGTCTTTTCCTTGTGTCACTCAGTGGAATTCCTTATGGAATTTATGATTCTTCCCATTGTTTCTTTAATCTCTCAATATTCAATTTTATTTACCAGCAGACCAACAGTTTGTTTGTAAAGACAAGTCCCTCATTGTTGCTACCAGGCTAGGAGGCGGCATAAAGAATGTAGCAACAAAATTCCTTCTGAGGCAGAAGAGAAGCAAAAAGCCCTTTATTAAAGAATCAAAACCACATTTTTATAGACTAGGTCATGGAACAGAGGACAGACTTGATTTCGTTGGTGCAAGGAAGGTAACACCCTTTTTCACGTCTCTCATGCACCCTGCAGGTGCTTATCTTTATTATTAATTCTTTCTCTTATGTTTTCTTTAAACAGCTTGAGAAAATCCAAGCTGTACCTTTCCCTGGCTTTCACCAGCATCCACATGTCCCCCTTACAAAATATATTAAAAAAAAAAAAAAGTAGAAGTGTGGTTTTGGTCCTTTGTGGGGCCCTGTGCAAGGGAGAACAAACACATTCAGGAAACCTGAGGATACTTGCCTAGGAAACTTCCAAATTTGTTGACTTTCCTTGCAAGAAATCCACCACCAAAGCAGCATTTTTAATACAATAGTAAAATCTGCCACCATTCCCCAGAACTAAAATCCATCACCATTCTTAATATATTTTAAAAAATGTGGTTAAAAACTTCTCATGGAGTTCAAAACATTTCAACAAAGGTACTATTTCTAATACAATTCACCAGAACTAAAATATAAAATTTACCATAGATTTCAAAGCAGTTCTAAAACAATTCAACAGTTCTGATTTCAAAACAGTTCAAACATGAACAGATGAATGTCCATTCCCTGCTTGTAGAGGGACCATCTGGTGATCAGCACTTGAAGGCTGTACATTGGCCACACTCTGCCTTCTGAGTCACAGGTCAGCATCAGCAATCTCGGCTTGATGCAGGCGTGTCCCATCTTAAGCCTGTAACAAGGCAAGGTAATTCACAAGAACAGGATTATTTAAAGTAATTTCGTGATTATAAGCCGCATCTGATTATAAGTCGCATGTCCGGGCGTCAGCGACTGTCTTGGGTTACAATACAGAGTGCAATAAAAGGTATCTATTCTATCACCATCTGTCGAGGGTGGGGGCAGTGATCCTTATCTCCGTGGGAGATATTCTGCTAATGGCCCATCCATTGAAACCAGGCGGAACATTATTCTTTATCTTTTAACAACCCATCCTTCCTCCAGAAAGTCATTTTCTGCTAATGGCCCATTGAGTCCCACTGTGTGACTGATAAAATTACTTCATCCCATTGGAAGTTGCTCCAGCCAGGGGGAAGAGCCCAACATTTCTTACCAAGAGAAAAACAAGAGGTTTTGGGACACTAAGGTAGCCCCTTTCTCCACTGGACTCCAGAGGAAAACCGGATTTCTCCACCACTGGACCTTTAGAGGGAAACTGGACCTTCTACAGAACCACTACTTCAACTGAACCACATCTGTCACTGCAAGAGGAATGCAGTCATCATTTAGTGGGAATGCTACCAACACCCTGCCTGACGGGGTATCAGGTTGTACTCTGACATTGTCAGAGTTTGGAGTTTGTTTCTTTGTAGTACTGTATTTCTATTTGAATTTCCCTAGTAAAGAACTGTTATTCCTAATTCCCATATTTTTGCCT
>PYHW01010676.1:206235-218725 GCA_013186435.1 Turdus rufiventris
TTTTTTTTGTCATCTGGGGTTATTAATTTTCTTCTCTTGTGTTGGGGAGTGTTTTGTTTGATTAATAAACAGGTTTTTTCCACTTTTTCCTCTGAGGAAATTCTTTCCGAACCCGGTGGTGGGGGGAGGAGTCTTGGGGGTTTTGTTTTATTTTCTGGGGGCTCCTCCTGGAGGTTTTCCCTAAATTTGCCCTAAAAGCGGCTGATTACAGTAATTTCACGACCATAAGGTACGCTGGATTATAAGGCGCACCTGCAGGACCCTGCAAATTTTGCAACTTTGTACATTATATAAGGCGCACCGGACTATAAGGTGCACATTTTTTTTTTTTTGCAGCGAGGAGCTGTGCCGTGCGCAACAAAGTAACGAAATAGTAAGGGAATCACGCACTCAAAGGGTTTACTGGCAGGTGCTGAAATTGCAAACATTTTTCACAGATTGGCTCGGGCTGCCTGCGGTCTGGGGCAGCTCGTGGTGGCTGCAACTCGCCGCTCGAGGCTTCTCTGGTTGCCTGTTCCCTCCCTCCCCACGCGGCTCATGCTGGGCTGGTGGCTCCTTCCGTCCTTCCCTGCGTGGTTAGCGCCTGGCTGCCGGCGGCAGCGGCATCTCCCTCCATCCCTCCCCGTGCAGCTCGTGCCAGGCTGGAGCTGGCGCCTCCCTCCTTCCCCACGCGGTTAGTGCCTGTTTGGAGCCGGCGGCTGCAGCTCCCTCGCTTTTTCCCTGCTCAGCTCGTGCCGGGCCAGCGGAGGCGGCTCCCTCCGTCCCCGCGAGGTTAGCGCCGGTCTGGAGTTGGCGGTGGCAGCTCTGTCCCTCCTTCCCTGCGTGGCTCGCGCCAGGCCAGCAGTGGCTCCCTCTGTCCCTCCCCATGCAGCTCGCACCGGGCCGGGGCCAGTGGGTTTCTCCTTCCCCGTGCGGCTCCTGCCGGCCGCCCGCTCCAGCCCCCCCTCACAATTTGGTGCTCCCACAGCACCGCCCCCTCATTGCGGCTCACACTTCTGGGTTGGCAAATTTCGCAACTTTGTCCATTATATAAGGCGCGCCAGACTATAAGGCTCACTTCCGGGTTTGAGCCAAAATTTTAGTCAAAAAGGTGTGCCATACAGTCATGAAATTACTGTAAATAAAGTCCATTACAAGCCAGGGTCCAGCCAGTTCTTATAGAATTCATAGTTTTTCCTACATTGCTTCTTTCGTCTTTCAGTATCCAATTTCATTTATCAGCAAACCTTCAGTTTGCTTGTAAAGGCAAATATTTCCCATTCATCAATCAGTGGAATCCATCCCACTGTTTCTTTTATCTGTCAGTGCTAGTCTTATCTACCAGCAGATCCACAGCTTGTTTGTAAAGACAAATCCGTCATTCTTCTCAGCTACACCTATTGATTTAATTGATGTGTGGATTTATGCATCTCATACATCTCTACTTTGCAGATTTAAGAGTTAATGGCAAAGTACAAATATGATGTTACATATCTCTGTGTAATAATCACTAGGGTGCTTTAAGCATAAACCATCATTTGCATGTGAATAACAACAGAAATTGTAATTTCCTCTTTGCATAAATTACTTCACAAAGCAAGAAAGAGGTCTGTACAAACCTAATTGCTAATGCTACATTAAGGTTACTTAGATATTTGCATGCAGTATCTATGTATTATGTTTTTGTGGCAGCAGCGCTTGCCTAACTTTGGAATTATGACCTCATATAGTTAGAAAATAGAATTTCTAAAGTTTAAGTTGTGCTATTGTTTAAAAATATTTTAAAAGTATACTGTAAGTGAAGTAACCTGTTTCACTTTTAAGCAATTCAAGAAATAATTACTCTTCACTCTTTTAACTTTCTATATTTGAAAATACTTCAGTGATAAAATGAAATTACAATAATTGAAATTACCTATTCTGAAGCTAGAATTTAATGTAAACATATTTCTTTTATTCAGTTTGGGGCTTAAATGCTAAAACTGTAAATGTGTTTTTGTTAAAAACAAATGAACTCCTAAGGAAATTTTAGCTTTTAAGCTAAACTTGCATTGCAGTTCACACAACGTAGTAATCTGTGATGTAAATATAAAGATATTTCACTTTTAAAAAACCTCATTTGATTATTTTAAAATGTAACATTTCTGTAGCTCCATAATTTTAAAAGGCATACTTTTTGTCTCTGTGGTCTTATCTATAAGTGTGTGCAATCTGATCTCAGGAAAAAGGGAATCTAGAAAAAAAGAGTGGGGTGTTCAGAATATGTCTTTGTCAAACAGGTATACTGAAATTTAGCTCAAGTGAATATTGCTTCATCACAAAGGATGGTATAATTTTTTTCTTATCACTTGAACCTTTAATGGATTTCATTCTAGCACAGATAGGGTGAGCAGATATTTTGTATAGACAATGTCCATTGTTATGAGGTCAGATTCTACATCCTATAGAAAAGCAGCCCCTGTTTTTGTGATGCTTGAACAGTTTTCAGATAACTGATATCCCAGGTTGCTGAACATGTAGAAAAGCGGAATACATCTAGCTAATCTAGCAAAAATAGTAGGTCCAGCTCTGTGGGGTTAATTCTCCGATGCTCTAGGCACCATTTGTTGGGTTGTGGTTGTCTTCTTTAAAAAGCCAAGCAGCTAATAGTTGCTATAAAGTTGTTTATTGCAAAGGCACATCAGTCTCAAAAGGCAGTCACAAGTTTTAATGTCCACACTAAAGTTTTGGTTTAGAGTCTCCAATAGAAGCAGAAGCTGCTCCCGAGGGTTCCAGCAGGGACAACATTGCTGTGGCAGCTCCTATCTTCTTCTTGGGTGTTGATGATGGCAGCAAGAGAGCAGGAACAAAAGCAAAAGGAAACCACTCTCCCCAGTGCATGGATTCTTATATAGACACTTCCCAACAAGCTAAAGACACAAACTCAGACCACTACTTTTTAACCTATTAGAATTCTAATTTCCTAGCACGTCAGGTTACGTATAAACTATGCATATGGTCTATCTTGTTCTACCTGAAAAATGTAAGCAATATTCTTACTATAGTTTTATTATGTCTAAAACTATGTTCCTGGAGCCTCCACAGAAACACTAGTATATAGGACTATATTTTTCAACCTTCACTAGAACTCGCACTTCTACTCTGGTGTCTGAGACCTTTTACTCACTGAAAGCACTTAAAACTTATTCTAAAACTTACTTATTTGCTTTCTTATTCTAAAACTTAAACTTTCACCTCTACTTCGTGAGTAGCTTAACATACTTCAATCCGTCCAAAGGCTTTAATTCAATCCCTGCACTCTGATTTGTCTCTGAAGAATTCAAAGACTCTTGACTTACAGACTCCAACACAGCTCCAACTGTGTTGTTTTCATTCCACACTACCAGAGTAACTTTATTGTAAAAGTACGCTGTTTCTAACACTGTATTTACTGCTCATGTGCAAATCCATACGTGATGGATCATGATGATCCATGATTCATCTGACCAGGATTGTCCCAGATTTCAACATTCAAAATGTGCCAGTGCTATATATATAGCCTGGGCTTCATTTAATATTAATTTAATATGTGCTTAAAAGTGGCTTAATGGCTTAATTGAATTTTAATGGGGAAAAAATTCCTGCAGCAGGTCCTCTGCTGTGGCCGATTGTCTGAGGCCTAGGAGAATCTGGCCAGGATTCTTTCCCAGTCTGGATGAGCTTGGCTCTCAGGCTCCTCAAGGACACAAACTCAAAACAAATATATAACACCTGTAGTGTACGTGACTAACCTCACGGACTGTGTTTCTAAGGGTGTCTCCCACTCTGTCCAATGAAATGTCTGTAAATTGTTTTCCATTATGTACACTATTTAAATCCATTATTTCTTTCAATAAATGCTCTTTCTTGCTCATGTAAGAAAGTCGCCATGTTACTGTGACTATCACCTCTCCAGGAACCGCACACAGTAGCACTCTGCAATAAGGGAAAATTCACATTGTGTACAGAAGTTTTAAGATAAATAGTTTTTATTCTTAATGAATGAGTTTGAGTTAATTTTCATCATAGAAGCCTGTATGGTGCTGTGTTTTAGATTTGAGAGTAAAATAGTGTTGATAGCACACCAATTTTTTTTAGCTATTGCTGAACAGTGCTTGTAAAGCTTCAGGGCTTTCTCTGTTTCTCATTCTGTTTCCCCAGTGAATAGACTGGAGAGGGGGAGCAAGAGGATGGGAGGGGACACAGCCAGGACAACTGACTTGAATTGACCAAAGGGCTATACCATGCCATACAATGTCATGTTCAGCTATAAAAACCAGGAATTTGGTCTCTCCAAAGTAGCTATTGCCTGGGAACTGGCCAGGCATCAGTCTGCTGCTTCTGGGAAATGGTGAATAATTGCCTTTGCATCACTTGTTTAGTTTTATTTTTTTATGAGCTTATTAAATTGTCTTTTATCTCAACCCATGCATTTTTCCTGCTTTTGTTCTTCTGATTCTCTCCCCTGTTGCAGACAGGTAGAGATATTATAAAAGAAAGGCCCAAGAGGTTCAAAATGACAGATTTGATCAAAGTGCGCTAGACTGAATTTATAATTTTAATACCCGTTTAGCTGTTATGTGACAAGTTATTACTTGCTGTTCCTAGTTGTAAAGTGCAATGGCTTTGAAAGCAAAACCAGTGAGATATTCCAAGTCAGAAATACAATTTAATAGGAAAAAAATAGAAAAATAATATACATGCAATAGTACAAAAGAAAAACCACTGACAGAGTCAGAATACAACTTGACACCCCGCTAGTTACTGTGGTGGTAGCAGTCTGATTAAATGGTGGCTGCAGCCCTCCTGGAGTGACAGATGTGGTTCGGTTGAAGCAGTGGTCCTGTAGAAGGGTGCAGTTTTCCTCTGAAGGTCCAGTGACGATGTGGAAGAAAGGCTACTTTGGCATTCCAAATCTCAGTTTTTATCTAGGTAGGAAATATTTGGCTCCGCCCTCGGGGTGGAGCATATCACAATGGAATGATGTAATTATCAGTCATGCAGTGGGACTCAATGGCCCATTAACAGAAGATATCTTCCTGGAGGAAGGGTGGGTCATGGGAAAGATAAAGAACATTGCCCCATCTGATTTTAACAGATGGCCCATTAGCAGATGATAACTCCCACAGAGACAAGAATCACTGCCCCATCTGGTTTCAGCAGATAGGGATAGAATACATACTTTTGGGCACATCTTTACATCGTAACCTAGGACATAATGTTGACTTGTTTTTTCTCAACACTGATTTATTCCCTTGCTCTGTGGCATGCTCCCTTTCATGCTGTGCATCAAACTTTTAAGTTTGCGTTTGCTTTTGCTTCGCCTGGGACAGTGTCCTGCTTTCAGCTGGAACAGAGTTCCTTTTCTTCTTAGTACCTGGTACAGTGTTGTGTATTTTTGGATTTAGTGTGAGAATAATGTTGTTGATACACTGATGTTTTGGCTGTTGCTAGGTAGTTGTGGTAGGTTGACCTTGGCTGGACACCAGGTGCCCACCAAGCCACTCTATCACTCCCCAGCTGGACAGGGGAGAGAAAACAAGATGGAAAATTACTTGTTAGTTTAGATAGGGCAGTTTAGTAAAGCTAAAGTGAAGGTTTGCACGCACACAAGCTAATAGAAAAATAAGTCCTGGGTAACCCAAAAACTGTATATAGTATTCCATATTTGTGTTATGCCAATCTGACCAAGATTGTTACTGTCCCTTTAAGACCTGGGTGCTGGAAGCAGAATTAGGTTGTTGCGGGGGGGAGGAGGATGTGGGAGTGCTGGGGTCCCTTTAAGAGTTAGAGAACACTCATGGAGAGCCCTCCTTCTCTTTCATTCTTGACAGGAAGCTAAGGTAGCACAGGGCAGAATCTCCCCTTTGTTTTCTTTTGTTTCTCCCAGACTTCTGCAGCAGATGGCAATATATTCTCCACTGCTGTTGACATGGCAACTACTGGTTTATTTTTAAAGCTAGGGAGGACTTTTTCTTTGGACATTTTTTCCCCAGTGCTGCCACTGGGAACAGCCATGCTGTCACTGAAACTGCAGGAAAAACAGAAACTTTCCAACATGTTTTCAATGCATTACTTTATTCTGTCCAGAATGTGCAATAGAAGTAATTTCATGCACACATGCCCGGGTTGTGCTGATGCAGAAACAAACAAAGACTCTCTAACTAGTTAAAGTTAGAAAGTGGTATGTTTATTACAACACCGGGCACACCTGGCGGGAATCTCCCACAGGGATGTGCAATGTAAACAGGGCTCTTGCCTTTTTTATCCACAAAAGTCTTACATATTCATATAATTACCCAATACGCTGATACACATGCATTACCTAATCCCGCCTAACCCCGCTTCGTATTAAAATTATCTCGAAGTCCTTTTACACTTGCGCAGTTCCTTCCTTCGAATGAGTCGGTGGGTGTTTGAACTGGGTCGGTGGTCTTCTAATGAAGTCAGGCAGTCTTCCTCCTCACCTTCAACTTTTCACCTTTGTCTTGTTGCTAGGCTCTTGGGCCCCTTGGCCATAGTTCAAGCTCCCAACCTGGTTCTGGCTGGTTTTGGGGCCCAGGTGGAGTTACAGTTTCTTCACTTTAACAATATCCCAACTGCCCATCTTGACACAACAAAGCCAACCAAGTGATTTATTGTCTTAGCTCTACTGGCTCAACCACTTTCTACATTGCTTCTACTCTAATCATTATGTGTATGGCTTCCATACCTCAACTAAGCTCTTAATCCTTTGATTTTTGCGTCAGTGCAGTGAAAATCATTCCATCACACATAATTCTTTACCATTCTTTTCAAGTATTTATACAGACAAAACCCAATTAATTCTCATCCATTGGTCTTAAATTACACAATTCTTAGTATTCAATCTCCTATTGGTTATTGATCCCTTCACCTTCTGTTGGAGTGTGTAGGGCAGGGGCCTCTCTGAGTTTCTCAGAGAGAGATCAGATTGAATTAAAACCTTTAGAGAAATTACAGTAATTTCACGACCATAAGGCGCACCGGACTATAAGGCGCACCCCCGAGAGTTGCAACTTTGTAGCTCAGATAAGGCGCACCGGACTATAAGCCGCACTATTTTTTTGCAGCGAGGAGCCGTGCGGCGCGCAACACAGTAGCGAATTACTGGCAGGTTCTCAATTTGCAAAGTTTTTTGCTGCTTTTTCGCCACTTTTTCGCCGCAATTTTTCGCTGCATTTTGCCACTATTTTCCGCGGCTTTTTTGCCGCTTTTCGTAGCAATTTTTTGCCGCTTTTCGGCGGTTTTTCGCCGCGATTTTTCGGCATTTTTCGGTGGCTTTTCGGCTCGATTTTTCGACGCTTTTCTGTGGCACTTTCTCACCGCTTCTCGGTGCTTTCCCGCGGCACTTCTTGGCGCTTCCCCGCGGCCGCGCCGCTTCCCCCCGCTTTTCCCTGCCCAGAAGCCACGCTGGTTCCCGGTTTCCCCCGCCCGGCGGCCGCAGCTCCCACGGTTCCCGACTCCCCCCACACGGCCGCAGCTCCCACGGGTCCTGGCTCAGTTTGCAGACCGCACTTCCGGGTTCGCAATTTTCCGAACTTTGTAGATCAGATAAGGCGCACCAGACTATAAGGCGCACTTCTGGGTTTGAGGGAAAATTATAGTCAAAAGGGTGCGCCTTATAGTCGTGAAATTACTGTAATGTGTATTAAGCCACACAGACATTAAATTGAAGTGTAAGCTTTAAAGTGACTAGAAATATTATTAAGTTGCATAGCTATAAAGTAGAAGTTTAAGTTTTAAGTAAATAAGAATATGTTTTAAGTGCCTTAAAAGAGCCTTAGAATCTAGTACAAAGAGTAAGCCTCAGGAAAAGTTCAGAAAGTTAGCTCTAAACATAATGAAAACATAGTAGGAACATTGTTTACATTTCTGAGGTAGAACAGATAGAACTATTTGCGTGAATAGATAGAGCTATATGCCTAAATTATGCATAAGAATTAACACCACTTCTGTACTATAGAACTAGAATTGTAATAGGTTTAGAAGGAATGTTTTAGGTTCATGTTTTTAGCTCATTGGGTGATTAACAAATACAATTCCATGTAATCAAGTAGGAGCTCTCATTCTCTCTTCCTCCACCATCATCATCATCACTACCACCACACAGGAGAAGAAGAAGAAAAAAAAACAAGAAGAGGAGAAGAAACACCAGACAGTTGCTGCTGCTTCCTGTGCTTGGGACTCCACACCAGGCAGTTGCTGCTCCTGCCTCTGCTCAGGACTCTACCAGAGAACTGCTGCTCCTCCCTCTGCTTGGGACTTTATACCAGGCTGCAGCTTTTGCTTCTAATCGGGAGTCTATACCAAAAAGCTTTTAACATGTACTTTAATGCTTGGGACTCTTTGTCTCTGAGGCTGATGTGCTTCTGCAATGAATTTTTAAAATTAAAATTAAATTTTACAGCAACCAACAACTGCTCTTGCCTCTTTGAAGACCTAAACCCATAATAATCTTGACAGCCTTCGATGCTAATTTAGTCCTCATTCTGTGGCTCTCTTATCAATCTTTTCCCAGACCAGGTCTCTCTGACTGCACCAGGGGTTGATGTTTGGGATTGATGTTTGTAATGTTTGTTAATGGTGGTCCCTTACCTCCTGTGTATCTTCTGGCTGCTCCCAGTCTGTGGATTTTAAGTTCATCCGGCCTTGCTCAGTGAAACAGGGTCTTTTGAAGAGAAACTTCAATTCCTCCCTCCCCCCTGCCCCTCCCTGGGCAAAGGCAAATAAACCCCTGACTAAAACTGCAGAAAAAAAAATTTAGACATTGTATCATTTCCAACAATGCCAAGAAAAGGGGGACCCCTCTTCTCTCTCCATGATTTCCAGCTGCTACCTCAGTTCTGGCCACCATTGTCATTGGAGCTGTTGCCACTGGGAAAGACTTTGTCAGGTGGTGTAGAAGAAACAGCTTGAGAGGCATTTGACTGGTTTTGAACTCCAGTTTTCTTTTGTTTTGTCCTTGTTCCTTGTTGGTTGTTGCTTGAGGGAAGAAGGAGTTTTTTAATGGTGGAGGTTCAGTTGCTGTGTTGTCTTTTTTTCCTTTGCTGTGTCTCTCTGCCACATGGCCAGGAGAAGGGTGCTTTTCCCCCATCTTGACCTTGCTCCCTGGCAACAGTCTTCTGGAAAGATGATGAGCTACCAGCAGTAGATGTCATGGTCTGTCAACTCCAGGAATCTAAAGACAGTACCCCTTCCTCAGTCATCTCAGTCATGGAAAAAATGCCCAATAAACTGACCTGGAAGTTTCACGAACTCAGAGCGGCTATGTCCTACTCCCCACCTGTATGGGCCTGCATTTCAGCAATTGACAGCAGGCATCCTTTAACTCAAGAGAGAGGATATACAAGATACACACCATGGGGTACCCAGTGGTTTTTTACCTGTGGGACCATGGAGAGGGCATGATGAAGTGGGATGGAAAACCCTAGGGGAACGGGTAGAGGAACTGCAGGGTAAATAAATCACCAATGGGGATTCTTCCAGGAAATTTGCTGCTGATCCAGTTTCAAGTGGGCATTTTTCCAGGCAGAGTGGAAGGGCTGATTTTACTCCCAGTCCTTTGGAAATAAGTTCAAATCTGTTTAATTCATTTCTACAAGAAGTAAGTGGAGAAGTGGAGAATCCTGTGATCAGTATTAGAGGGTGTCCTGGTCTGAAAGACAGGTATTTGCCAAGAAAGGCAGGCACTCCTCCCTGAGATGAAGAGTGCAGAACAAAACAACAGCTAGGAAATTAACAACAAACAGAACAGGAACCCAGTAACAGTTCTTTCAGTTGTGGACACCTTTTCCCTGTGGTGCAACTACCGTCCCAGCTAGCAGGCAGTGCTGGCCAGCTCCCAGTAGCAGGGGAAGGTGCGGTGATCACACATGGCTGGAGGGGCACTGGGGGCGATGGCGACTGTGTCTAGTATGGGAAGGGTGGAAGAGAGACTCTGCTCACGGATCTTGGGACAGTGTCGGTTCTGGTGCTCCAACAGGATGAGTGGAGGTGGAGGTGAGAGGGCGTCCGGGCAGGGGGTTATGGAGTCCCCCAGCCAAGGAAGGAGTCGGTGTGGCAGAGTGGGGTTTTTCCAGCGACCATTCTCCTCTGAGCCAAGTGAGCAAGAGAGCGACAGAGCGCAGCTACCCCCATCTCCTTTAACTTCCCGCCCCCCCATCTGTGTTAGGGTGTAGCCAACAAGTCCTTAGCATCACAATGGGAAAAATTCCACAGAAAGAAAAGGAAAACAAAACATAACCCCCAACAGAGGAGCCCTGACTCCTCCAGCCAGGTGGAGGACAGGGACAACTGGGTTTACTGGACTGTGTGGTTCCAATGGCTTGCCGTGTCAGACCCACAGGAGTATAGTATTCTAGTAAATACTAATGCCCAATGTACTTTGATGCCATCAAATTATGCACATCTCCTCAAAGACAGCACACCTGTTGAAAGAAGACACTAATAGTAGGGACCATGGTAGTATGAACAAGATGGTATAATTTCCTGAAGTTTAGGAGATGGTTGAAATTCAGTAACAACTCTTTGGAATTCGCTTCACACAAAAGTTTAGAAATATTTTGTTATATACTAATAACAACATTAAAGTCCATTAGTCTAATTTTCATTTTAGCCAGGATGCATATGTCATTCACTGTGAAACCAAATGCTACCCTTTATTATTACCCAGCAGGGGATGATTTACCAAAATATGAGTATTGGCCTAATACCAATGACGGATAAAAGACTAACGATTTAAAGTTAGAAAATGAATGTTTATTCAGCCCTGGGCAGTAGTGTGGCGTAACCCCCTAATACACACTACAAAATTACAGGTGATCCCAGAGTCTATTTATTGACAAAAGCTTTGAATGATTGCATATTCATAATATCAGCACCTCCCATTCCCCCACTTCCTATGGTAATTAGCTTGAATGGCTATTAGGCATGCGTGGTTGGCTTCTTGAATTAAGTCTGGGGTTGTTTTTGTGGGGAGGGGGTCTTAAAAGGAGGAAGTAAGGCATACCTTCCTTGCCCTGAACTCTCAACCTTTTCTATCGATGACAATACAAATGACTTCTGAGAGACTCCAATTTCCCTCCCTTCGTGTCTTTGAATAAGTTTCTGGTTGCAATTGTTTGTGTTTCTTTGGATCTATTTACTAGTTTAATCTTTTCCCATTGCAAGCACAGCTGAGCAAACATAAAATGACAGCCAATTAATTATTTAAGTTTCAGATAACTATCTCAAGCCCAGTTTCTTCTAACTAACTTCTAACTTTTAATTATTTTCAGCAAGAGCTATCTATCCATCTGCTTTTTAATTAACTCTAGTAAATAACTAACTTTTAACTAAAATCGTAATTTCTCTAAGATTAGTGTTTCAGGGGTACTAAAAAATTAAACCAAAGCAGCATTTAGCAATTTTTCCTCTTACCATAAGATAACGACATGAAGCTGTATCATTGGAGGAAACCCATCCTTATCCTGGACTGTATCAAAAGCAGTGTGAGGGAGGTGATTCTCTCCCTCCACTCTGCTCTTGTGAGACCTCACCTGGAATATTGCATGCAGTTCTGGTGCTCTCAACAGAAGAAGGACATGGAACTGTTGGAGCAAGTCCAGAGGAGGGCTATGAAATTGATAATGGGACTGGAGCACCTTCCCTATGAAGACAGGCTGAGAAAGTTGGGGCTGTTCAGACTGGAGAAGAGAAGGTTGTGTGAAGACCTCATGGACACCTTCTAGTGTCTGAAGGGGGCCTACAGGGAAGCTGGAGAGGGACTCTTTATGAGGAACTGTAGTGACAGTGATGCCTAAGCTTTTTATATATATTTCATATATTTGTAGCTTTTTAGATTGCTAACGCATGGCTGCAGCTCCAGTACTTTTCCTACCCTTCCCCCCTAGATTTTAGAACAATAAGCTAACCTTGTAACGCATTCCTGAAATATCGTTTAGTCATATTCCAAGTAGGGGACCTACAATAAGACAACAAGAAGTGGGGCAAAGAAGCCCTTGGACCAACTCCAAGGAGTTGACCTGGGGGTGGGTTACTGGAGCAACTGAATCTCCAATTGCATGTACCTGTTAAATATCCTAATTAATTTACCTTATAAAATTGTACAAATCTGGTGCCAGATGTGCCCATAACTACCAGGAACCCTGGAAGCTTCCAAATAAAGGTCTGTTTTTTACTTTGCTATTCTAACACTGTTGCAAAGGTTTTTGCTCTTTTGGTTATAAGTACCAACAGGACAAGGGGGAATGGCTTCAAATTGAAAGAGTAGGTTTAGCTTAGATGTTAGTGTTATAAATGAATAACCAAATCAAGTCGAATTAAATAGTAAAACAGCAATTTTTATTTTTGCGACCGAAAATACGGTCCTGGGAAGCCACAAACAAAAAAACCTGACAGCACCGGCCCGGGTAATCGGTGCTGGGTGACACACATGCTGATCTGACCTCTATTGCATCAGATCCCCCTGTGT
>PYHW01010678.1:1848-34618 GCA_013186435.1 Turdus rufiventris
ATTACTCTCTGGAGGAAGGCTGCAGTTGTGAAAAGATAAAGAACAATGGCCCATCAGCAGAATATCTCCTGCAGAGAAAAGGATCGCTGCCCCCACCCTCAACAGACGGTGATAGAACAGATACTTTTTATCACACCCTGTATTGTAATGTGCGGCTTATAATCAGGTGCGGCTTATATATAGACAAAAGAACAAAAAGTTGCCAACACCCAGGAGTGTGGCTTATACTCGGTGCGGCTTATAATCGTGAAATTACTGTAATATGATATATTCTACCATACCCTTTAATACTGTTTATAGTAAATACTTAATGAAAGTTTTTGTGAACAGATGTTACATACTGAGGAACGTAATTGATTTCATCAAATTAATAATTCATCTTGCAAATGTTTATATTTGAGCTAGTTATTAATATTATCTTACAGTGTGGTGGAAACAATACAGGATATTTTGGGAATACATTAAATGTCTAATAGAAATCAGAAACTCCCCAAAATGAAATGATAGTCTATTCTTATAACAGAATATATATAACTCACAATACTGCTCTATATGTTTGGCTCAGGCTAGATCTCTAACTTAATACTAAACCGTTATATGTTAACTTTATTATTGTTATGCAGTTCCATCTCATTTGTTAAGAATTTTCCACTGGCATTTATGTGATGAATGTTGTCTATGCTTCAAATCCTTGATAAAATTTAACCTTTTAATTCCTCTAGCTCCTGAATCATGAAGGTCAAATTTTGCAATTTTGTTGCAAGACATGCAAAATTTTGTCAAAGATCACAAAACTAAAAAAGAAGAAGATAAAGGGGGGGGAAAGCAGAGCCTGGGATTAAATCACGGCATTTCAAAGTTTCTTTTAGAAAACAAACTTTAAAAGTCATAAATAAAGATGGAAAAAGATTCCATTAACTAACTACAGATTCATTTATATGGAACTCTGTATCAAAGATAAAACTGCTGGATGATTACTTAAAGTTAAATTTAAGTTTTATTAGTGTTTGAAGAGGATCAAGCTTAATTCAGATAAGAGAAGGAGAATAATTTTTGGAAAAACAGAACAAAACAAAATAAAACACCCGTAGTCACACAGAAAAAACCAATCTGCCTATGAAGTTCCTTCTCTGGGGGAGAGCTTTAAGATACCATTGTAGAAGAATTAGATGTTTCTGATTATTTGAGACAAAACGAGATAAAAATTAACAATGCAATGTATGCTCATGCCGCTTCGATTACTCTTTAGAGAGTCATAGAAGAGCTGGAAATGAGAAAATAGTTGGAGGAGGGAGAGGGAGGATTACCTGACCACAGAAATTTGTCAGTTCAACAGGAATATGTAGCAAATTATCTTACAGTGTATCTGAAAATGTATTTGTACATGAAACAGTGTCTTTAATGTAAAGTTAATGAGTTCTCATCGAGAGCACCAAGTCAATTCTAGTTTCACTGTTGTGTATTCTTAAGCAGCTTTAGTTTCAGAAACAGGATATCAATAATATAAGAACCATCCAGGTACTTATTGAAACGATGGAAATAGATACCTGAGATCCATAAATCATAAAATTTTAATCATAAAAATAACCAGCTAGCCTAGTTTAGATACTACTACTACTACTACATTGGCTAAAAGTATGTGAGAGAAATCCTATGACAATAATTAATTAAAAAAACCCCAAAACCATTAAAGCGTAATTTTAAAAAAAAGTCAAAAAAAAAAAAAATTGTTATCAACATCCTACCTGGGAGATGTTCTGTTCCTGGAATGGATAATCATAGCAAAAACTAAAATCGTAAGTGAAAGAAAATGTAGGGATAAAAAAATTTCAAAGCAACCAACCAACCATCACCACCACCAAAATAATCCCAGTACAATATTTTTATCAAACTGGGTATCTTGGTCAAGAGTGATTACCTGGTGACTTTTATCCCTTCTAGGATTTCCTTTCACTCCCACTAACAGTCAAATTTCTGTGATTTTTAGATGCAATAAAAGATGAGCCTTAACATGTAAAATTTTCTGGTGAAGAAAACTCTTTCCTTGCAGAAAGTGCATGCTATGTTCTACCTCGAAAGCTAAGACAGGAATTGACCATTTCTGAACAAATGTTCAGGAAGACTTTTATGGAATGTCTGATTTCAGCAAGTCAGTAGCTTGCAGCTGGATATAAGTCTCAAATTATAGCAAAAAAATCCTCCAACCTTCTTTTCTACGTGTCTGCATGGTTTGATGCCTTCTGCATTTAAACAAGACATGTTGGGATTTTTCAAAATCATTCCTTCAACTTAAAATTATAAAATCTAACTAAGTGACAAGGGTTAGGGCTAGAGCTAGGGGCAAAGGCCTTTACATAAGAGAATGCTGCAAGGATCCTTGAAATTACTTTTGTTTGGTCCAGCGGACAAAATTAGTGCTATTAAAAATATTTCCTGTGATTAAGCTAGTTAGACATTGTGTGCTTGGGTTTATGAACATTCCTGTATTTTTTGGTAGAGAAATAGTAGAATTAATATGCTACTACATTTGTTCACTATAGTGAGCTAATTTCTATATTTTTTTCAGCTTGAGTGGATGAGAAAAGATCATATTCACCGAGCAAGAAAATTGTGAATTTTAGCTAATGTTAGAAATTCACAAGCTTATTTTATATAAGCAATCAAAGAACAGGAATCTAAGAAAAACCTGCTGAAATACTAACTTCTACAAATGTACTTGGCAGGAACTAGAAATTCTACAAATAATTTTAATTTAATTAATTACATCAAGATTTTATTTGGGAAAAAAAATTTAAACTTTTTTTCTTGAAGATTTTGATTGTAGTGATTTATCTGTCAACTAAAGAAGTGAGAATATCTTATTTTCTTATAAAAGTCTTTGTACCAACTATACTTACTTTATTTAGAGTTGTGGAGGCAAAAAAATAATCACATCTACTTCCTTGGTAATTAATTATTTTATTTCCTAGTTTTGTTCTAAGAAACAGCAGGTTTTACATTAAGAAGTTTTGTGTCAAGCTTTGACCATTTTGACACCAAATATGTTAAATAAAGTAATTCATATGCATCTTAGATTTTACATTGCAGTAGGCAGAAATACAGAGAAATGCAGGTAATATTGAATTATAATATTGAGTTATTTATAAAATGTAACTCTTCTTATCACAGCTGTAGTCTGGGCATCTGTGACTCAGACAGATATTTTAAAGTTACTTTCTGTATGATCAACAGATTTCTGGTTTATGCCAGTATGTTGGGATACCCACTGCCAGAATTTTTAAAATAAACATTTATTTCTATGACACACCTTTTTTCTTGTTACATAAATATTCCATATTGTATATATGTATTCCATATTCCATATGGAATCAAAATTCAGAAAAGAAATAAAACCAAACCTTGTTTTCATAGTTTGTCCTGACTTGTTTTTCAAGGTTTTGCTATTCAAAACTTCTCTAGGTATCCAAATTCCCAAAATTTTCAGGATTAAGTAAGACAATATTTTTCTAGTCTTATGTACTATTTGACCTTCTTATGTAAGAGAATATAGCAGAATTTTTTTTTTAACATTGTGTTATAAAGAGTCTAGCAAAATAATCAATGCCGAATTCATATACACGTCAATTGATAGAAGTGTAGTTTAAGTTAGGACTAAGAATGCAGGCTTGTGATGTCTCACATTTTTGGGTTTCACCACAAATAGTAACAAGGTAAAGGTAAAAAAAAAAAAAGTTATAGCAGGTAATGACTGTATTGAACACAGTAGAGAAGCAAAATAGGGAATACAGAACAACACAGGGTCAGCTATGTGAAAGTCACCTTTTCCAATCTAGAACATAAAACATGTTCTTGCTTAGAACCTAAACGTAACAGTAGCAGACAAAAATATTTAGTTGCTTAGTTAGCTTTTAATTGTGAAACTTACATAAATAAAAAAAATTTAAAAACTTCCAGATGATAAGAAAGAAAAATATGAGAAAGTACTGTGAGTTGGATACAATGAGCTTACAAAGAGCTGGTAATAAAGCAATGCCAACACAAATCTTGAAATTTTAAACCAACTAGTCATCTAAATGGCAAACTTTGCCCTGACATGCATCTGATGGGATAAAGCCATGGGTTTTGAAGGACTTTGCTGACATCATTACAACAATACTCTCTCTTGTCTTTGAAAAATAAAACTATCCTGGTGTCTTCAAATATGTCAACAGTATCTACAGGAGTGGCAACAAGGAGAATCCAGGGAGGGTGATCAGTCTCATCTCAGTACCTGGGCATCCTTTAGGTATTAATATTGGACTGGATTCTGCTTACTTTCACAGTGAATAACCTGAGCATCAGAAGACAGTACAACAGCAGATCTGCAGAAAACATCAAACTGATAGGAGCTGAGAGAGAGAGAGATATTACCATCTCTGTTTAAATATTAAATTTGTCTTGAAGCTTAAATACATGCAGGAATGTGGACGAAAATTTCATGGGGTAAAATGGAGATAATTTTATAATGGGTGGAGAAGAAGAAAAAGAAGTCTAAGAACAGTTAGATGGTGGAAGAAACAGGAGCAAACACAGTGATGGGAACAAAAAAGGGTTATATTTAAATAGGAGCAAATTGAACAAGGTTGAACGCATCCAGCTAGGAAAGAAAAAGATGAGGTACTTGAAGTTAAAAAGTAACTGCTAAACAAAATTTACTTAGGATGGAGTAACTTTATTAAAACATAAATGTATAGATTTTACTTCTGGGAAGAAAGTGGATGTCGTTGTCCAAAAGAAACACACTACAGACAGCATGACAAAGCATCCAGTAATGATAGAAATAATTTAAATAGAAAAATATGCAAAATAGAGTGGATATTTAAGTTTGCAAAGCATATATATTTTCAGTTTGACATGAAAGATATTGGAGCAAAGAAGTGGTAAAAAGAGCCACACCTGATTACAAAATATACCCAAATAAGAAGAAAATTATATAGGAAAAATAGATGAGGTAAAGAAGAAAATACAGTCATAATGTTAATTGTGTATGCAGAAATACACAATAAATACAATAAATCTGTGGAAAACAGTAAAGGATGAAAAAGTGCCTAGCACAAGTTACCCAATTTTATGAAATCGGATAAGCAGGAATACTGAGAAAAAAACAAACATCCTTTTTAACACATGTTTTTATTCTAAAAAGATTAGCTTAAATGTTCAAACCTGAAAACACTGACTAAGGGTGTATTTAGCACAGATCTAAGATGACTTCTCTTGTTCAAGAAACCATACAGTCAATTGTTGAGTCATAGTCACATATGGACAAGGCATTTTCAAAGCCCATAAAAAGAAGATTTCTAAGAATGATTTATGAACCTATTGCACTGACTTTTCCTCTGTTTATGCTTTCTTGTTTTTTTACATTTCTTGATTATATGGATGTATAATATTTCTGTTAACTCATTTTGAGTATTATCAAGAGGTTGTGATAAGGAATTAATGTTTCAATATAATGTTGCAAATCTGTTTCATTAGACTAATCAAAGAACCTCCCAAATAAATCTAAATGACTCATAAAATTTACTAGAAGCATCAGTAATTTAATCTGTTGTTTGTTTTTTTTTGGGGGGGGGGGAGGTTGGTTGTTTGGCTGTTTGGGGGGTGATTTTTGCTTTTTTTTTTTTAAATAAAGAAAATTCAGTGTTTAAATGCATATGCCAGAAGTCTGCCCCACCTGCACGATATAGAAGGTTTTTTACCACAAAACAGCCTAGCAAAATGATGGTGTAAGGACTCTTAGAAAGCAAATGTGACTTAAACCCCTAGTGTTCACACCATCTGCAAGAGATGAATGACTGTTAGTGTTATGTGTGCACTGTGACTTTGCCCAAAGACAACAACCAACTTGAGTTACTGTGTGCGTAACCGGTCTCCCCCATTTTCAGAGTCTGGTATTTACCTAGACACAAATTTCCCAAAGGATATATAGTGCCACCTTCATTTTTTCAAATGGTAATTTATGTCAATTATTTTTGTTATAATGTTGAGGCAAGACTGCAGATAAAATAGTACGCGTACAGAATTAGAAATATGTTGCTGTCAAGGAATTTCACTATATCTGTGCTGTACAGCATTAGATCAACATATGGTACATTTAAATGAAATGCAGTGTTATCATTATTACTATTTGCTGTTTCTTCTTGAGGACTTTGAATTCTACAATTAAGCTTGACAATATAGATAAAATATTATTAATTTTCAAGATCAATTGACTTGAAACTATCATAATTGTATCAGTTGAGAATGTGTTTCCTCTTCTCCTAAGAAATGCTGGTACTTGGTGGCTGATACAGTCTTCCATCCCTGATTTCTCTTTTTGGAAATAACATCTATGTTGTCACCGCACATACGACATTCAGTATCTTTCAGTGTCTTCTGCTTAAAAGTCAAACAAGCAAAATAAAGAGTCCAAAGACAGAGATTATGAAAGAAAGAAAGGCTAAAAGGGTGTTTGTGAGGGAGGGGAAGAATCTTAGAATAGATTTGCAGTTGAGAAGTTGAAAAGCCTTTTCCCAGTACCATCACAAGTGCTCTGCAGATGCTGTTATGCAGCAAGGTGAATACAATAAAGTCAAGTTGCAATGCAAAGGCTGCATCACCATAATAAATTGCAAGACCTTCAGACTCATACTCAGATAATGATGTTACAGCTACAGTTATGGCTTATTTATTTAACCAAGGGCAAAGTTGTTGAGACACAGTTTCATTTTCAAGAAAGGCCTGACAAGGCGGATGGCAGTAATGGCACAGGACAAATGAACTTCTCTGCTAGCTAGCCAATACAAAATACAGCACAGCTCAGGAGGACAGAGTGTGTGCTCTTAAGAGGAAACATAAACCAATGAAATTAAATACCTACTGAGCATTAATAAACCCATTAGTGAGCATTAATAAAATAAAAAGGCTCACTCCTTTACAGCCTTGGGAGTCAGCAGCTCCATTCTCAGTGAACTATTTAGTGGGGCTGGAAGAATGATTTGAGGGGGAGAGCTGTGAAAAGAGTAAATCAGAAGGTACATTTTAAGTTAATGGGCAGGGACTGAATATAGCTAAGGGCTGAATCAGCTGAAGTGAAGGTTGGAATGAGTCTATGAGGAAATTAATAATTCTGTATACAAAGAGGAGTTTCAACAGCATGCAGTAAATAACACCTAGGGACACACACTGAACAATGAGGAAGAAACAAATCATGGAATAGTTGCAGTTTCCTGAGCCACTGTCCTTCAGCCCGAATGGGGTGGGGGTATGGTAGGGAAAAAAAAAAGGTCTGTAATTAAATACCCTGTCAGAATGAGACAGTATCAAGGTTGAATGGCTCCTTATTTGGGATTCCCATCCCTGTCAACTCGTCTGCCCAGTACTGACTGGATTTCATTTTTCCATGATAGACTTGGCTATGCCTCTCTCTCCTTTATTTCTCCTTGCCTATCTTCAGCCTTTTTCATATACATGTCCTTTCCAAATCCTATTGTATGCATCGGTGTTGAACTGTATCCATATTTCCAATATATTCAAAATATCAAGAAATAATAGAACAAAAAATTCTAAACAAAACAAAACTAAACTTAAAAAAAAAAAAAACAAACCCAAACCTAATCCAACCCAACCAAACACCACAAACAAAAGAAAACAAAAGAAAACAAAACAAATCAAAACAAACCCCCACCAAAACAAACAGACGAAACAAAACAAAACAAAAAACCAAACAAAACAGAAACAAAAATCCAAAGAAGAAAACTGCACAACTTGGTACTAATGCAATAGGTAGTTCACCAATCTCCAGTAACCCATCATTTTAAATGCTTGTCATGAAGCTCTGTCCCTACTAGACAGTCAATATCTCTGTGCCAGCAACAGAGCTGCAAAAATATAGAAGGTCAAAGCACATTAGAAATTGACACACACTATAACCATACATATTTTGTGGATCTTTGATCTCTCTGAGGCTTCTTTTGGTATTTTAACACATCAGAGAATTGTAACTTGCCTTGTAAAAATGTGCTGCTGCCTATACTTAAACGCAAAGCTACAAAAAAATTACACATACTCTACTGAACTTTATGTGCCTCACTTAAGCACCAAAGTTAGAAGCATGATCACTTTTTCCATAATCAGTAGAAAGCTAAAAAGGACTGTTTGGTGAGCTGAATCATCCTCTGGATGGTCTATCTTCACTGTTTGTAAAGGACATGGAGAACATTGGGTCTTCCATTAAATGTATTCAAGTAGAAAAGTTAGAGAACTTCAGATGTCAAAACTGTTACTGAGCAATCTAAATGCAATCATAATGAGTAAGCATTTTTACCTCTCTTTTATTGCAGACCCACTTCTATGGCAATAAATAAAAATATAGGAAATATTTGCCATAACTGACAGATTAACACTACAGCAAATAGCATTTTGTGGTATTTACTTGAATTCCATGTTTATAATTCCACTTTATTTTGCATCTTTATATATTTTATAATTCAATTAATTTTTATTGAATCTTTCCTTTTAATTCTTAAATACATTAATTGCTCTCTAGTGTAGAAGCTTCCTGGACACATTCTGTCCACAGGCACACAGAGTTTATCATGCAGATGTGTTAAACAACTAAGCAAATAAAGAAGCGCCCCAGAGATTCTTATCATAACACTGAACTGTCATTCTTCATTTATCGTTATATAGTTGCAAAAATTGTTTATCCATTCTTGCTCTATTTATCTAACAACAACTTCTTTAATGCTCAAGGTCATAGAGAGAGAGAAGAACTACATTTCTAGAATACTTCCAGGTTAGACAAAAACATCTGTTTGCAATAAAAATTTTTTGGAACATATTCCATTGTAATGCAGGAGTTACATTGCCAGTAGAGGTTTAGAACAGGTATATCATCATTAATGAGGTTACTTTTGTATTCTATGAATTGCCAACAAGATTCTTGGCAAAAATTAAATTTTATTTAACATCAGATGTTTTAGCTTAAATTTTTTTAGAGTTTTCTTTCTTGTTTTAATGTTATCAATGTCATATTTATTAATATTTAACTTTCAGTCATAATAATTTCAAAAGTATGTGAAATGTCTGCAATTATGTTCACTTGCTTTGCACAAGAAAAATAATTCCATTTACTTTCCAGATTTTTTTCAGAACTGAATGTGTGACGTGATTCAGATACAGAGGGTACAGAATTAATATAAAAAGGGGCAAAACTGAAGGTCCATCTAGCCCAAAACTTTGTTTTGACATGGTAGCCAAAAACAAATATCCAAGATACAAAACAAGATGAGAACAAGGATATATGACCCTTCAGAATATATCTTCTTAGCTACCATCCATTTTCAGATGATGTTTCCATGTAACTATCAATGAGCTTAATATCTTGTTACTATATAGTTACTTAAAGTTAATAATTTTTTGATGTGAAGTTTAAATATAAAACTGGGAATCATTCTTTCCATGTCTCTTACTTTGCATTATATGTTGAAACTTCTTATGGAATCTAGCATAACTTTTCCAGTAACTGAAGTCTGGGTGTCAGCAGTGTATGTATTCTCATTCTATTCTTGAATCTTATTCAAGGAATGACTATCAAATGGTAACAAACAGGTAACATACCCATTTATTTTTTGACATGTCTGCCCATAAAAATATTGTGTATTGCAAAAATAAACATTAGATTCAACCATGGTCTTTTTTGTTGTTTTTTCTTTTCATATGGCCTTCTATATAGTGAGAGCAGAATTGCGATAGATTTGGTTTTTTGCATAAAATACCAAGCAACGTCCTCCTGAAAACATGTTTTCCAGGACACAAGCAGGCTAAACATGATTTATTTCCATTGTGATACACTATTAAAAGTAAATTTATTAAGACCAAGAAAAGCTGTCCTTTTAAACAAGATTAACCATGGAAACCCATACTTCTCTCAATACCTACACAATAAAACTGAAACAGTCAAATTACAAAACATTATTTTCTACAGCTCACAAAAATTACTTGTACTAAAATATTTGATAATCTACACTTCTTGCCTTTTCTTTGTGTTCTTTTGGGGTTTGTTTTTTTTTTGGTTTTTGGAGGTTTTTTTGCCTTGTTTTTGCTTGTTTGTTTGGGTTTTGTTTGGCTCTTGTGGGGCTTTTCCCTTTTTATTTTAATATTTTCATTTTAAAGCCTTCTGGAGAGGTGAGTTCCTCAGCAGGTAATTCCTTTCTTCTGATATGAACCATTTAAAGCTTAGGTACCTAGTGAGGTGTTCAACTCTAATGAGGAGTAAGAGGGAGAGAAGAAGAGAGATATTGCTACTGAACAGAGTTAAATCTAGGTGACAAAACTTCAAATGGCTGAAATCAGATGTGATGAATTCCATCCTTAAGAGCTTAACAGAGCTCCTGACACACTATAATATTTATAGATGACTCAAAGCTACTGAGATACATTAATAAGAATGGAATAGTAACATCTGAGCTTCTCAAGGTAAGAACCGTAAGATTCTAATATTCTCTGTCCTCTGTTGACTTTGTATTTTGGTAGAAGTCAAAAGTTTGCCCTCAATCCCTTGAGGGTAAGGTGCTTAGTGCCTCTTGATACGTCATATGACCTCAGATAATCAGGCAACTTGAGATCCCATTGTACACCACATTAGACTAGTTCCTGCTGTCTTGGCTTCATTCCATCTTGGGTAAATATGTTGTGTCTACCTAGCTTTCCTTGAGTTTCAACTGGTCGCACTATTTTTCTAGACTTTCTGCTTCAATTTGTTATATAATGCCCCTGGGTATTCTTCAGTACTTACTGTGTTTCTGTGGTAAGTGAAGTGAACATTAATGACACCTACCACTCTTGCAGACTGAATGAGCAAGTCAACTCAGCACCTGGAGTTCCAAGGATGAAAGAGGCTAAAAAAATGGAGAACAGATATCATGACATTGTCCTTAAGTCTCTGTCTCTGCTGGTGTTGACAATCCCAAATATGTGAGTCACTTAATGTCAAATGTTTTCTTTGTAATAAGTACTATGACATAATGTAGAGGACAAGAAGCAAATATATATATATATAAAAAAACCACAATATAAATATCTCTTGATGCAATATACAAGAAATACAATGCTATGTACAGTAATTTCACGTTTATAAGATGCACCATTTTGACTAAAATTTTGCTCCCACCCCGGAAATGAGGCTTACACGCAGGGGGTTCCTTCCCCACCTGCCACCGCTGCCACAGGAGCAGGCAGGCTCCGTCCTTGCCTGTCGTCACCACTGCGGGTGCCAGTGGGCTCCGTTCCCACCTTCCACCGTGGGGCAGCGCCAGGCTGGAGCGAGCAAGCCCAGCGTCAGCAGCGGCTGGCCCCGAGAGACCCCGCCAAGCGGCAGCCCCAAGCGGGCCAAGCCTGCACGGCCCGTGCCGAGCCAGTAAACCCCATGACCTGGGATACTGTTACTATTTGGCGACTTTGTTGCATGTGGGTCCTCGCTGCAAATGACAGAGCGGCTTATAATCAGGTGCGGCTTGTGTATGGACAAAGAACGAAATGTTGCCAACACCCGGAGATGCGGCTTATAGTCAGTGCAGTTTGTAATCGTGAAATTACTATAATTCTTTAAAAGGTCATATCTTAAGCCAATGCCACCAGTGGGGTCTGTGACAGTTGCATCCAGATTACTGTGAACTTTGAGGAACTAACTACAACATTTCCAGGGACTTGGAACAATGACCCAGACCCCTTGTAAGCATGCAAATGTAAGTCAATCATTACTATGTAAATTGTGGACAGCCTGGGGCTGTAGAGCTCTCCTGCACAGCCCTGGGTTGTGCAGGAGAATGTCCCCTTGAATAAGGATGCTTCTCAAGGTTACTCCTTGATGCTAAGAGATTCCTTGCCACAGCAGATTCCCAGTAAGTGATTAGTAACATGCTGAACTTTAAAATCTGAAATAAGTTATATAAAGGATTGATTGTGCACATGTCATCCTTTAGACATAAAACATTGACCAGGTCTGTGCTTAAGGTTGGATCCGGCTGTGCCTAGATGCCTCTCTGAGATAGATTTTAAAAAGTAAGGGCATCCTTCCTGGACCTTGACTCAATGGGTGGTATGCCCCAACAGCTTTATCTGACCTTGCTCTCTAGGAAATAGATAATCAAGTTTACCTTCTCATCAAATCCCGTTAAACCTGTCTCATTAATATTAATTTTTTTAAACTCACTGCTTTGTCTTGATAAATTATATCTCTTCCTTCTTGTGAGTGAAGTCTACTACTACATCTAAAACAGCTGGGTATGAAAAGAAACATATTAACTGATAATTTACTGAAATAAATTAACTAATTTTATTGAACAAACAAAAAATGTGCTTTACTACTGGAACTGAAAAAGGATTTTTTTTCCCCTGATAACCATAATAATTTACAGTTCGTGAGACTTGGTATGGGCTAACTACTCCTCTTGCAAAAGTCGTTAATTTGTCATTATTGGAAAGAGCACACTGAACTAACTGGGACAGTGACTTAAATAAAATCTTAGAATCTAAGGTTGGAGGCACTGTTAAGTGGTATAGTCTGATCACAAGACAATGCATTTCACTGAGTGTCAAATGTTAACAATATTTGTTTAGATTCTAAATTCCTAACTCATCTGACAGCAAACCACAGGAAGCCAGAGTCTCTATTTGCTTCTAAGAGGTAAATGATTTGCTGGTCCAGAATGTTGTCATATCCTGTTACACTTCTATTAGAATGTTAACATGAGAGCACCAGCATATACACACTGGTCTGCCTTTCCCTGTGCTTAAATGCTGCACATTGCCTACACTTAAGAAAATGTTCTACAGTATTCTTCAATCTTTTATTTCCCTGCAAAAGCCTCAGCATCTTTTCTGTGCCAGTAGTTAAAGATTCAAGATGTCTGGACCTTGCACATCATATCTAAGCTTTCCATAGATCTAATAACTTTCAAGCTCGTGCCATTCTCTTCGGCCACGTCCTGACCCCACAATCTCAAGCAAATGCATATTAGTGCTTTTATCATCAATTTCCTTTCCCTCTTGTATCTCACAGCTATATCTCTTTCTGGCTCCTCAGGTAGACATATGTCAAGGTACTGCGACACACTCCTCCTGATCTGGACAGTTTGGATGAGAATCTAGGGGTCCATAACAGCAACCCAACAGTATAAATTTTGTCTGCACCATTAAATGCTTGCTGTAATCAGATAGAATCATCTGCAGGGGAAATGGAAAACATTAGTTGAAATGTTTAGTGTTCTGAAAGACGAATAATGAAAACTGACAAAATACAGTAACCACAGAATAGGAAACTGGAGAAACAGTCACTCTCTGACTGCAAAAATTAGAAAAAATTAGTTTCTTTCATGTGTGTATGAGATGTTTCTACTGCCATAGATATTGAATTCTCTGAAAAATTTCTGAGAACATTGTCATTGGATATAAAGACTTAGTTAAAAAGAAAAAGAAATCCCAGCAGTATAAGAACAACATTTATCTTAATTTACTTTAATCTCATAATTCAATAAAAAATAAAGAAAAAATACGAAACTATATAATCTTATAACTGTGTCATGTACCCTATTTTGTCTACATAAATTACTTTTGAAATCTATGTTTCAAAAAAGTTGCTAACCACATCATGCTTGTGAGTGTTCCTGAACCATTGTATTTAAAGATCTTATTTCATATAGAGGTGATGTTATAGGGTTTACAACTCAGGGCTGGTGATTTTCTCAAGAGTGTCTCATTCTCCTTTTGCTAAATACACTATAGGCAATGCTGGCAGTTTTAATCTTCCAGAGAAAACCTTCGAGTTAGCCACACTTGGTAAATTTCTTTATGTGAGTCTTATCCTCTGGGCCCAAAGTCTGCAAACTAAAGCATAACCTACAGTAAAGTACTGCCTGCCTTGACTTTGTCCCTTCCTTCAGGCACATATGAATGGGATATGATTAAAATCAGTCATTTTAAGCTGGAAATTCTTCTGTGAATGAGCTATGAGGGAACTCAGGTGACTGTGTCACAAACTTCCAAAGTTATGTAAAATAAAACTCACACAGACTATCCATGAAGTTCAATCAACTATTTTAGATCCTTTTCACTATTTCCTCTACACTAAGTTGCCCAAAAATCCTTTCCCAGAGTATGTTGTCATGATGAGATAGAATTTACAATGATACGCAATAAGAGAAGAAAAGTTGATATTGTGTTTTGACAAGTGGTTCAAAGATGCTTATATCTTTTTTAAAAAAGTAGCCCCAAGCCTCTTCTAAAATTCTAAAATAACTTGAGAAGATAGTAAAACAAGAAATTATAAGTATACACAACTCAGTGCCTCAGTTATCCCTGTATTACCATATATATTTGAAGATTAGAGGAATTACTTCACTTTTCTTCTCTCATCTGTCCCTTACTTCATTTCTCAGTTTTAGGATCTCTTTATTATTTCCTCTCCTTCCTCTTTATTTGTCTCTTCAGTTGTACAGGATCCTCAAAGAATGATAGCTGGATTCATACCTCCTCTCTCTTGCGCTTCCTTTATCTAGCTAGTGCAAGAACACTGTGACACAATATGAATTGTCTATCTCAAGTAATTTCCAGCATATTAATGCTAAATTTAAACTGAGCATACTCTTTTGTGAAGTGCCTTAAAAATAATTGCTCCTCTCATGATTTTAAAGTTGTGAGTAAGGGAAAACCTGGTGGGAACTTAGAATCCAGCTGGCTAAATAGTGATTTCCCTAAGCAAACAGAGAAATCTCTTTTACAGACTCTCTCTCTCTACTTTCCATTTTGCATAATGATGCCAAAGTAACATGCTTTCTTTTAGGGTACAGTTAATATTTTAATATCCTAATGGTGTTTATCAAATAACACCATAACACAAAGAATACTAATAATGTCTTTTGATTTTTGTAACATAAGTAACATAGAGAAACATGCATAAATTGATTAAAAAATGGGAATTTCACATACACCTCCTGCAAATCAAACAAGTTAAATATACAAATTTTATATGTTTAACAATTGAAAATTATCTGAATGGCACCTACCATCTCTTCCAGGAAGATTCCTGAAAAAAAAATCTAAAAAAATACGTAAGGTTCAAACATCAAATCTCCATCATATGTTTCACAGAGCCTCTGTCACTTGTGGACTATGCCAGAAACTAGTCCATCAAAAATTTATCATATCCATTTACTATCTTTAGACTCTTTTTAAGTTCTCTCATGAAAAATTGTAGAAAATTTGTTTCAAGCCTTTGCACATGATCACATGGATGCTGTGTTTGCTTGTTGTTTTTCTTACTGGTTGATGACAGTAAGGAAAATGTCAGGAACCTTTTTTCTTTGGAATGAAGACAAAGTAAAGACATACAAATTTTTCTTTAGAGTGAACCAACATAAACATTTTATTAATAAGAAGGATTGTATGTCTTTAGTCTCTTCATCACTCCAAAGAAAAGTAGGTCTTTATATTTCCTTACTATACGTTTCTGCAAGATCTAAATGTACCACCAACTCTGGAAAATGCTTTGTATTGAAGTTAAAATGAAAATATGAAAATAATACAGTGCCGAGTCTGTGAGTATGCTGAACCTCAGATTTTATTACACTACTGTCTAGAAATATTTTCAAAGGCAAACATGAACGCCATAGAATTAGCTTCCTGCTCTTTAAATATGTCTTAGACAATTTATCTGAGAAGAGGTAAGTCAAATTTCATCTAGTATAGAATTTACTCTTGAAATATGAGCACAATTTTAGGTCACAGAATCACAGACTGAAATAACAAAAAATTTAAAAATGGATGCATGAACAAAAATTGTATAACAAACGTAATGATTAGTAAAGGCAGTGATAACAAAGGGAATGATAATCCTGCTAGTAGAAAAATGAATTGGAGTTTTTAATGAATTGCAGGAATAGGTTATTTCATGATAAGAAAAACACACATAATGACAGACCATGCAACTTCAGATAACAGTAATTCTTCTTACTTTAAATAGCAGATTCATTTTGGGACTTCCTTAAAACAAATAGGATTGATAAGCAAATACTAAATGGTCTAAGGAATTTAAAAATATAAGGAATTGTTTCTAAAAGCTCAGCGGAGAGAAACCGCCATTTTAGCATACTCAAGTGGCATGCCTTCTTGCTTTGAAATCAGACACAAAATCAAGTACTTTAGGTGAAAACACAAATTTTCTTCTCATTTTGAGTGTACTAAAATACAAAACAGTAATTACTTTGACTGTCTAGTTCAGTTTAGTCCATTTTTCAGGTAGCCATATATGAATAAAATCTCGCAGTCAACAAGTGTCTTCTCTTTACAATACAATGAAGCATATTTCAGGAATACATTAGAGAAGGACCCAGGTGTTTGAGAATGATTTGAAAGTTGATAACTGGGGAATAAACTGATTTGCAATCTATTGAAATCACTTGCTTTCTACTTAGTATCTTTTTCTGTATTTCAGGCGCTTAGTATCTGTTTCTATTGTCTTCATTATCTGAGCCTGTCCAGAGTGTAATGAGTAGCTTGCTGAGGCTATAAATAGGAAAGTAAGTTGGATGTCCAGCTGGTCAAACAACTGAAAACTGAAAGGGTCAATGTAGAAGTACAGTGTTATGGTTCATAGGATAGGTGAGGCAACAAAATTATCTTACCTGAGTTGTTAGACAATGATTATAATTAAGAGAAAGCAGTACACTGTAGTTCTGCATGGCTGCAATGAGAATGAGAAATAATACTAAGCCTAAACAACTCTGGATCCATGTATTCTGATAAATATAATGCAGGTTATTCTATCTATTGTTCAGAAGGGGAAGAATGGGCCTCTAGAATTTTAGATTTCCAGTCCCACAGAAGGTGGTAATGCCAGTTGAATTCAACTGAATAATTTATGCCATCAATTAACAGGCAGACAACCAGATGATATGTTGGGGTGAGTAAATCAATCCATATAATTTTTATGCTTTGCCTTTCCTTTTCTTTTTGTATCTGGTCTTACATTCTCTTCAGACAATAATGTTTGTGCTTAGTTTCTACTTCCACCTGTTGGAGCAGAGAGGATCACAGGAATCACAGGAGCACAGAATCATAAAATTACTTGGGTTAGATGCACACCTTAAAAATCATCTAGCTTCACTCCCCTTGCCATGGGCAGGGATACCATCTATTAGATCAATTGCTTAGCATCACATCCAAGCTGGCCTTGAACTCTTCCAGAAACCCACAATTTCTCTGGGCAATCTGTTCTAGGGCTGTGCTATTCTCTGAGAAAATAACTTCTTCCTAACATTTAGCATAAATCTCCCATCATTTAGCTTAAAATTTTTCCCCCTAGTCATATGAGTATCTCTCATTTTTCTATAAGTTCCCTTTTGGTACTGAAAGACTGCTATAAGGTGAATCCCAACTCTTTTATACGTACACTCATCCATTTGGGATCTTGGTCCTTCTAGGAAACAGGCATAGAATGAAGGAGGGTGACTCTCTTTTTACATAATATTTGTAGAATGAAGGCATGCAGTTGTGGATTAATAGTCTGTCCTCATGTATGAGGAGCAGAAAGACGTAGTTTAGCTCTCCTATCCCAGAGATGAGTATGTTCTCCATTAGAACATGAATATCATAAGTAGAAATATTTCAAGTTCCCCCTGGGATGATAGTATCAGAGGTATTTAGGAAGAGAGAAACAAATAAAAGGCAAAATATAACTAAGGATTTACCTAGAGGAGAGGGAAACCTAAAATTCTGAATCCATTCCTGTAATTTTTGTTTATTTTTCACTCATGATCTTATGGGAAATACATACCTGATTCAAAAGTTACATGGGTCTCAACTGTCTGTTGTACTACTTCAAGTGCATCTCACATGAGTTAAAGAAAAATGTGGAAATGAGAATTTAGCATTCATGTAATAAAAATAAAATATTAATGCTTTTAATAGTTGATTCATTCCTGAAGTGAATATACAGTGCTTTCCCAAGTGTATCTCTGGTTTTCTTGCCTCTATGTGAAAAATGTTCATGGTCAGATTTTATGGGAAGTTTGATTTCCATGCAGTGTCCACACACAGCACTAATAAAGTCCTTAGTATTAGCCCACAGTTTATTTTTTGTATCTTTTCATCTGAAAGTTCTAAGAGACTGAAATAAAAGGAATAATTAGATGTGCTTTATTATCCATGTACATAGCAGAAGCCCTATTCTGTTATTTCTAGTGTTAAGAATAAAAATAATTGGTGCAAGTAGTTTTTTCACAATAAAGTTTTTATTTTAAAGCTCCATTCTTTATGAAAGTAACTCTGAAAAGCATAATGATTTTTACAGTATAGATTTCTACTTGATATTTTAAAACTAAGAAGTTGAGTGAATAAACAGATTTGCAAAGCACTTGAAAAGATGAATTGACTTAAGTAAAAAGCTAAGTATCATTGTTTTTTTACAATACATTATACATATTCTGAACCATTCTACTGCCATTTTATAAAAAGCTAAACACAAATGCTGGTTTCTTTTTATGTGTTGTGGAGAAGTTTAATTAACTTACCTGAGAATATGTACTTGAACAAGGTCAGTTCATTTCTAATGAAAAATCTAACAGGTGCAAGATGTAGAGGTCAGTATGTCTTAGATACTGATTTCAACAGAAGCTTAGTTCATGACTTGAGAGAAATTTGAGTAATACATAAGGGAATAATCCTGGAAAATCAATTACTGGACTAAAAACAGTTTAAAAAAATCACAATTGGATTAGATTTTTTGTTTAAAAACAAAACAGAACAAAATGAAACAAAAAACCAAGAAAACCAAGCCTTTGGGACTCAGTCACATGCATTAATTACAAAACTATGCTCATACATTGAAAACTTGTGGCAGAAAATAAGAAATGTTTAGAAACCTAGGAAAAAATTCTTACATTTTGTTCCTGAAAATTTTTGTATTTGGCAGTTGATTCTATTGAGGTCCCAGTTAGGAAACAAGGACATGTTTTTCAATGTATTTTCCTTCAAAAAACAGTGAACATCTTTCTGGGAAGTTTTTAACTACTTGAAATAATAAGAATTGATTGATTTTATCTGTTCTGCAATATTTTAAAAATTATTGATGTAAGTATCTCATCTTGCTCCATATTGCTTGGACACAAAGTGGATTTTCATTGTATCACATTGGTTTGTTTTTAAAAATAACATTTTGTCTTGAAAACAAAATGAGGGCATTTCAGATTTTGACTACATTTTTCCACTTGGTTATGAACATTCTTTGCTTTTAGGGTTATTTTGCTAATCAGCATAACTGAACCCTTTGCTGATGTTTGTTGTTAGGGACAAATAATTTTATTCTCTCTTTAATTTTTGTCCAGTTAAATCATAATTTTATTGACCTTCTAGTGAATTCTTCCATTTTAATTTTAAGATTAATCTTGCAAGGCCCTATTACTGAGAAGATAATCAAATCCAGGTACCTTAATATTCACTCATGGAGATATTGAATCATAAAGAACAATCTGGGTTTTTTTCTAATGAGCCAGACAGGCATGAGGTATTGAGAATTAATGTTATTGACACTCCTGGGAAGACAAAAAAAAAAATGTACTGTAATCGGGGGAAACAGGCAAGAGCTGTTTCTTTCATACATTCTTTTTGTTCCTATAATAACCTTGAGATGCCCTCAGATCTTTTTTAAATAGCTAGTTTAAAAATAATCATGTATAGCAGATTGAGTGTTCTAAGTAAAAAATAGTCATGGTTACATGCAATCACAGGGTTTTGAATGCACTTTGAGTGTACTAAATTACATGATGAGATGATTCCTATTTCTTCAAAGCTACAAAAAGCTTATCTGTGCAAAGGACATCAAAATACATTTAGAATGAAAGCAAAAGCAAATTGCTAGTCCTGTAATAAAGATTGCAGCGAACATCAGAAAACATAAGGAGGATATCTGATCTATTATAATAGAGGGAAACAGTCCAACAGCAGAAGAACTGCAGTAAAGGATAATACACCAGCACTTTATTGATTAAATCAATGTTAATACCGTCTTTTTTTTTTTTTGCAGATAATGTGAATTTTGCATTTCCCATCTGCTTATGACTACTAAAATTCTTTCTTGTTATTTTTTGGTGGACTGTCTCAGTCCTCAGAGAAAACACCTACCTTTAAACCATTCAAAATAACACATATTCTGTTTATATCAAAATACCAGCCCATCCATATGAGCACTCCAGTCTGGATATTGAGAATATCAGTTCAATACAGTCAAGAGGTGAACATATTGAAAATCTGGGTTTCTTAATAAATTTACTGAAATGCAAATTAAGATATTTTCATAATCACATTTGGGTCTAGTGCACAGGTATGCAATGTCTTATCACAAAATTTGGCTCCTTCACTATCAGGTGGCAATTTAAAAAATGTATTTATTTTTAATCAAGCTGACAAAATAGAAACTTCTGTACTTGACTTTTTTTGGTTTAATGACATTTTCCACTGTTAACCAAGTTTAATACTTGATTATAATGGCCAGGAAACAAAACACCAATTGAAAAATGGGATGGAACTTTTAACTGTGCATGATTATAGACCCTTGCAGGTATAATCTAAATACGTAATCTACTTTCCAGGGTGTATAGCTACTTATCCTGTAAAAAATTCTAAGTTGTTTGTTTTTGGGTTTTTTTTTCCAGCATATATACAATAATGGTCACAATTTTGTTTAACTTACATGAAGACAATTTTTTATTTGTTTTAATATTGACTGTTGAAAAAACCAGGATTTTAAAGAAACCCCATACAAACAGACAAATAAACTATACATACAATCAATCATAGTGAGTGAAATAGGAATCTAGTAGCAAACTAATTATTTTTTAATACCAAAGACAGATTTTCTATTGAGAACCAAGAAGTTTGTATTAAATTAGAAAAGCTGCATGAACAAAGAGATATGAGTGTAAAATTTGGATTCATGAGGATACATTTGACTTTAGAGATAGTAAATGTTCAAAATAACAGAAATTATGTATCCGTACATATTACTGTTTAGCTACCAAGCAATAGGTTTTGAGGAAAAAACAATAATAAATACTATATAAAAGTAGATAAGAAGTTGTATTTAACTACTCAGGAAGGTGATTTTATATTTCAGTGGATTTGCTTGGTGTCTGAAAGAGACTTTAAGAGGAAAAAAGGAATCCTAATATAGGTTCCCTGCTGAGGAAGTTACCACTAAACCGAAATTCTTATAAAATTTTGCAGACCCCTGTCAAAGACCACCAGAAAAGTCTTACTTACAGAGTATTTATGTAACCATAAGTAGCCCTTTAAATTATGATTTTCTACTTTGGTTTGAAAAGACTGAGGGGAAGTTTTGATCAGAGTCTATTTATGTCATCTAAGTATGTTTAGGGTATAAAGACTTTTTGTACTTTGGCCAAATCAGACCAAATGTTCTGCTTAAACATGATTGTCTCAATTGAAATAAAAGTTATCTTACACCAACTTAAGCAGCTATGAAAGAAGACAAACAAAAATTGACCCTTCACTTATTAAAAGAATAAAACATTAAAAGTCCATGCCCCCAGCTTGCGTAACAAACTAATCAATATACTCAGAACTCTACACTATAACTTGAAAAGAATATCACTTAGGAACCTTAGAGTGGTTATCTTATTTCCCTGAAGCATTGAATCCCATGTTTCAGAGCAAGATTAATAAATAAAAGACAGTAGCTTAGCTGAAACTAATGTCAGACCATTTTCAAAGAATCTTTTTGACCTTAGCTCTAGTTCAGTTAGACCAATGGAAGATGAAGATTAATAAACCTTTCAAATATTTTCTACTGTAAAAAATACTAAAGGAAAACAGGAAAAGCACAAGATGTTTATATAGTTTTTCCAGAAAGTTGTAGAAAAGAAGGAATTTATATATGAGTTAAATAGCCATGTAAGAGAGCTCTCTCTCTAATGCACATGATGAGATTAATCATCTGGAGTAATTAAAATGGCAAAACAACACCACTTCCATGGGAGTATATTATTTTCCTCATGGAAACAAAAGGGATGGTGGACTGCCAGTTAAAATGTTGAATAAAAATAGAGCCTGAAAAAATCTATTAAGGACAATATATACATATCTGGTAAAAGTTAGTGAACATTTTCCCCTACCGATATATAAAATCAAATATAAATATAAATGTTTTTCAAGGTAATATCTGTAATTTAAAAGAATTTTTTAGCTTATTTTTCCAACTATAACATCTATAGAGATTTTAGGATGCAAATAATCCTTGCTTCTAGTAGCATTAAAATGAAATTGCCAGCATCTATCAGCTGAGTGGTATGGGCCTGTAAGGACACATTAACACTTTTTCCTCCGCACATGTAATGATAAGTACAATATACCAGGTAACACATTTTAAACACTGACCCATTTTTCTTTTAAAGACATGACTTCAATCCAGAAAGCAAAAGCAATGTGCCTTTTGTGGTTCTACTCAGTAAAGAGGACATAGTAACAAAATAAGTTCATTTGCCCATCTTACAAAGCAATGAAAATACGCAAACTCCGTGCGTCTGACCATAGCATCAATTTCTTAGAATTTAAAAATCACAGATTTTTAGAATATCCTGATTAGGAAGGGAGGAAGGAGGATTCTCAAGTCCAACTCCTGACTCAGTAGAGGTCAAAATAAAAGTTAAACCATATTCCTAAAATGTTTCATGAATGCGGTGTTGGGACCATGACCACCTCCCCACAGAGCTGGTACCAGTGGTTGGCAATCCCCTTATTGAAAATCCCCTCATTCTAATATATAATCTGAATTTTCCCTGTTGCAGTTGCAAATCAATCCTTTGTGCCTTATTGTAGTCAAAAGAGAAAAGACAATTTCACCTCTATCTACTCTGCTCCATGAGGAAATTTTAGAGAGCAGTGAGATCACTCCTCCCTGCCCCAACCCCCTTTGTCTCCCTTTAGTTGCATGGATTTAAAACTTTTTTTTCCTACAATTTTCTTGTCAATTCTGTACAGGATTTGGATTTGCTTATAAATTCCAGAATTCATTACCATGTCATCTTCCTTAGATGCAACAAAATTTCTGACTAAGTTGGGAAACAATATATTTATATGAAGTATAAATTTCAAAAATATTTGCACTATGTCTCCTTCACTTTTCTTTATTTTCCCCTTGGCTTGTAATTGGTACATTTGCAGCATTTTTCACTTAAGTGTTGGATTCAATGATCGTTCTGGGTCCTTTCAACTCAGTCTATTCTATTATTCTGTGATTTTTTCCAGTACAAATTACTATATTAAACAGAAAGTGCCAACACTGGACTGACTTAGACATTGGAGTCAGTGTTTTCAGCGTTCAGTCCATTAGTACCTCAGAGAAAAAAACACAGAAGGTGCATTTTGATGTCATTTATTCAGGAAAATTTTTAAAGTTAATCTATGTCAAAAAATAGATGAAAATGAAGAATAACTTTAAAAGATTTCATAATGTAGACTTAAGTATTTGTCCTTAAAATAACTACGTGTATCTTACTGACCGCAGTACTACATTTTCGGTAACTGAAACTTAGCTGAACATCATTAGCATTAAAGCACTCAGCTTGTTTTCTTTCTATGTTTCTTTAATTCTAAAAGAAAAAAATATTGATAAAATGGAAAAGACAGGAAAAAAATCAAAGAAATGTAAACTCACAAATGTGTTATTGCAGCACAGCATCTGTAGGCGTCCATTAGAGTCAAGTGAGATAAACTAGCATGGAAAGGTTTTCCTCTGCAAATTGCTGCAGCAATATGACTTTACCACTTATTTCAAACTGAAAGTGTATAAACACTGATTGCTCTGCCTTTGATCTCTTCAACATGTTACAAAAGATTTTTCAAGCAAAATCAGGCTTCTGGGGTCTTTGCAGCTACAGTTCAGAGAAATGTAGGTCATACAAAAGAAATGCTAATTAGACAAGGGACTGCAAAAACATTTTGAGCTCTTTAGCTCTGTCATAGCCATCTATTATGGAAGAAATAAGTTGATCTCACTATTTGTTGAATAAAAAAATATTGCATCAAACTCACCTGGAGCCATCGTTTCAGTAATTGACTCTTGCTAATTTATACAGCATTAATAAAAATGTAAGAAATATGTGAAGTTTAATTTTAATACCATTCTGGTTACTCTTTTTAACAATCCTTCATAGATGTTTTAAATTTCATGTAAAAGTTCACCTCTCTAATTCTGAATTTATTTGTGGAAGTTCTCAAAGAGCACAAATAATAGATAATGCCTTCTGAAGTGCAGAGAAGTGACATTGCTTCATGTAATGAATGTCCTTTGCAGGTTGTGCTTCAACTGGGGTTTGAGCTAGGGTAAAGAACTGAAGAATGTTTCTTCAAACTGAAGTTCAATAGAGATTTTTGCATTTCTTCTACTGACATTCATTAAAAAAAAAAAAAAAAAAACAACAAAACCCACACTTATCCTATGTGTATGTACTTGTCTCTGTTGCAGATGCTTTCCTGATTTAGGGGCTTCCATACAATGCAATTTTACATGTTCTATGACACCTGAGGTCTCTGCACAGACCTGGCAGATAGGATATGACTTTTCAGAAGTTAAGTTGGTACCTAGTAGATTCTCAAAAGCATGAGATGATTAAACCAAGTCCTATATGTAGACATTTTCATTTTGTTTTCTAAAATATGAATATGAATCCTCCACATCAACACAGATCACAGATTCACAGAATGAATGAGGTTGGTAGAGACCTCTGGAGGTCATCTGGTCCAAATGCCTTCTCAAGAAGGGCTTCCTAGAGAGAGTTGCCCAGGACCATGAATATCTCAAAGGAGGGAGATCACAAAGTTCCTGGGCAACTTTTACTAGTGCTCAGTCACCCTCAGAATAAAAATGTGTTTCCTGATGTTCGATTGAAACTTCTGTGTTTCAGTTTGTGCTGATTGCCTCTGATCCTCTTACCAGTTTGTTTCTGTCCTCACTACACCACCTCTGTGGGTACTTATGTGTACTGACGAGATCCCCCTGAGGTGATTTAGGCTGCACAGTCGCAGCTCTCTGAGCCTTTCCTCATAGCAGAACTGCTCCAGTCCCTTCATCATCCTTGTGACCTTCCTGTGGACTCTCTCCAGTGTGTCTGTCTCCCTGGAGCTGAGGAGACCAGAACATGGCACAGTATTTCAGGCACATACACCACTAGTATCTGAATAAAGGTGAAGGATCACCTCCCTTCACCTGCTGTGGCAGACTGAACTGCAGAGTAAATTTTTTCCTATTGGAAAGTGGATAAGGTAGCATTAGGAAAATTGTCATCTACTCAGCTACCTCCAGGTTTGTTTATTTCTTTATATTCAAGAAAACAGAACTTTGATGTAGAATTACAGTATTCAGGCAGTTATACATTCTTCTAAAGAATGATAGGTGAGACTAGATGTACTTCCTGATTGAGTGGCAAAAATCTGAAATACATACCTTATATTTACAGAGAAAATAATCCTAAAATTGTAGGGTAAAGGTTAAAATTTGCAAGGAATGTCAAATCTTTAACTGTATGGAATATTTTGTGCTGTTTTTTAAGTTTAGCTTCCTGGAATCACCTTTGGAGATTACTGCTGAAATTATTGTTTGTCAGCCACAGAAGCTTATAAGTATCTGGCACAGGTGATTTTCAAGATACAGCACTTACACACAGGCAGGAGGAATTTTAAACACTTTAATTTGTTTACTTATTTATTTTTATTTTAATCTTTGTCTTTTTCCCCCCTCTAGTTTAAATGCTATCAGTCCTTGAGGGCATTTGCTATTTTCTTAATGAAGGTCATGTGCATTCTACCAGAAAACCTGAATCCTATGAGGAAGAGGGCTCTGTTTAAGAAGTCCAGGAAAGCTTTATCTTTCTCGTGCGGTGCTTCTTCTTAAGACACAAAGTATGTTCTGCAGTGTCTTGAGACTGTGCTTAGCATTCTTACATTGAAAGTGTCAGACTAGAAAAGTGAACCCTCTGTTTTGCATACTAAACACGATCTTAATTTTGTTAGTGACTTTTCACGTACTTCTGACGACTTTTTTATTCCCTAGTACTAAGTGTTTCTTCTTCACAGTGTAAAAATTGTCCCTCATAATATCTATTAAATTTAATTAGTTGAAATTTAAGCCTGTTTAGTTTATTGCTTTACAGTAGTATACTTTACAATAACATATCTCCTTAGATATTGACATATATGAAGAAACATAGAGGCAAAAGAGTTCGTAACAGGCCAGTTGAGGAGTAGTAGTATCTTTCCTTCCTTGCAATAAAAGCAAAGCAGTAAACACAAATTCTTTCAAGTGCCTGAATTGTCCAATTGTAAGATGTCCCTGAATTATTGAAAGAAACATGGAGGAGTGTGCAGTTAAATGTCATACTGCAAGCAACAGTGCTATAAATTGTCCATTAGTTTCCAAGGACAATTCATGCATTATAATAAATCAGTGGACATCTAATAAGCTGTAGAATCTCTTTCAGACTACTGTATTTATCCATTATTTTTTCTTTTAAATGGAACTTGTTCTTTCTCCCATTGATACAACCAAAATTACTAATGTAGTTTTTTGGCACAACTTACCCACCAATAATTGCTCTGTTCTACTGGAACTTTTAGGCTAATATTCAGCTCCTACAGAATAGTGAATCTAAAACACTGTTGTCTAAGCAGTGTCTAAACTCTCCTCATGGTTTTATAAAGATCTAACAAATGCAATTGTCAGAATTTAGAAAACTAGTCAGCTGTATGTGAAGTGCAAAGACTTTTCCTGGCAATGCAGCTCTCAAGACTTCAGTGACTGGGATTCAGCAGGCAAACATGAAATACAAAGCTGCTTAGGTCCACCACAAGATATATCTTTTCCAAAATAGACTTGAAATTGAGATTTACATCTCCTGTGCATTTTTTTCTAATTATCTAGGATTTAAATGTAGATGAAAAAGTAATTTATATCCCCTTTCTTAATAAAATTAAGACATCTCATCCATTGTTTGTTTGAAAAATCATTTAATGGTAAACTTGGAGAAAAGTGAATAACTTTTTAAAAAATTGTAATTAAAATGATGGGTAAGATTTTCAAAGACATTTAGCCATTGGTCTAGCTCTGTTCCTTTCAAATTCTATTTTACATATATGCATGTTGCCTCTGACAAAAAAAAAAAAATTCCAAGCATCAGCACCCTGTGTGTGTGTCCTTTGGCATTTTTTTAATTCTCAGTTCACTTCATGTAAGACTGCTGTTTTCAGCTCAAAGTATTAAAACAATTTGAATATTGGAAACTTAAGCTGTTAAACCATATGTGCACCATGTAAATACTAATATAAGCAATGAATACTACTTACTCAATGAAAAATGAGCAAAGGATAACATAGAAAAATCCTTTTAGAGCTGTTTTTGACTTGCTAAAACCATAAAAATGTGTCTCTCAGATTGCATCACCAGAAGATTTACCTACACAATTGTGATACTGATAAAACTTCATTAGTCATAATTTTCTTTCAGAAAGAAATAAATTAAGATTAAATCTCTAATAACATGTAAACAAGTGTTTAGGATAATCTAATTATATTGTTTGATTACATTAGTTCAGGAAACAATCACTTACACTGGTTTAGGACTGAAAATAACCTATTACAAACATCCAGCCAGGGCCTCTATTACCTCCTGTGTAAATCATGTCCTTCTCCAGGAATTTGATGGATGATTCTCTGCTGGAACCCTTTTCCATGCCTGCTTGAAATACACATTTTTTGAACACATTATAGCCTCTTTCCAGGCCATAAGTACCTGGCACTCTGTGAAAAGTGAATACATCTTTCCAACTGCTATTTGGCTCTGATATGAAGAAATTACTGTCAAGGTTAATTATCCCATTCAAAACCAGTTCTCACCTGAAGGCTTTCCAAAATGTTTTTGAAGTACCAGAGAGATTAATTTGCCAGACAAACTGTGTGAGATGCATGTAGATGTGTTAGTATAAATTACATCATGTACTTCAGATCCTAAATTTTCCTTTGAATGTAAAAATTAAGTAATATATTTTCAGCATTTGGAGTTATGTATAAAAGCCCAATAAGAAGAGTAAACTGGTATTAGAATGAGCTAAAGAGTTGCAATAAATATGCTTCCAAAAATATTTTACCATATTCAAACTGGCAATCACTTTCAACCAGTTTGCTTTGCTGTACTTGAAGTTATTGTCTTTCATATATAATACGTTGTTTTTTCCCAAGCGTTAACTTTCTCTATTTTTTATCTTTAAAATTATTTTTAAATGAAGATAATAGTACAATTTATTTATCATCTTATGCTACATAATGCTACAAATTATTCACAGTATGATTTTACAAACAAAAAGATTCGTCTTTTGCTAAAATGTCCAGCATATAATCCCCAATTATTGGAAGAAAACTCTTGCAGTATAGTTTCTGTTGCTCTTATAAACCAATTTTAATACCTTGAAATGTTCCCTTTCCTATTAGGAAAAATAAAAATTAAGTTTGGAATCACCCTAGTAAATTATAAATGCATTCAAAAATATATAATGAAATTGGCATTTTAAAGTAGTCCCATAATTTCAGCTGACATCAGTTTAGCTATAGTGATGGCTCAATCCTAAACCTGAGGATTCTTTTAAAAAAAATAATGTGTTGAAGTTCAGCTGACTGCAAAGGGAAATCTGATTTTGAGCATTTTATGAGGAAGTGGCTTGCAATGAACACAATATTAATATGTGGGTGCTGACACGTACACAGATGGCTCAATAGTTCTGAATCACACATGCAGTTCAAGCAAATAGGATGCAAAACATTATAAACTCAGCAGTGCAGTCAGTTGTATATTGTGAAATTCATTGTGTGGCAGCCTGTAAGCTATAATCAGGAGTTGTATTTTCTCAAATGCTAAATTCTCCAAAGGAATAAGGAGAAAAGACTGTATAACTCATCTTCAGTAACAAAAATTTCATCACTTCACCCGACTTCTGCTGCCACACAAAGATTGTCATGATTCTGTGGAACTTACTAAGCATAGTGGTTATTGGAGTGAGCATACAGAATCCTTCAATTCACAGTGATGGCATTTTTTGTTTGGAGAGGAAATGACATTATGCTGTTTTGATTACACCCTGTCATCAGCTCTTACTGAGATCAGCGGATTCCATCTGAACACACAAATAATGGAGAATGTGATAGGATTATGAAAATATTGTCTGGAGGGTTGTGCTTCGATTTAACACAAATTTGATTAAATTGCTTTCAGTGCAGTCAGTACAGACCACTGAACAAAAACAAATTCCTGGGGAAGGAGAAAGGGAAATGAGACAAAGAAGAAAGAGGGAGAAGAGAGATCTGAAAGGACATCAGTCTTTTTGTTCTTCATTGTTCACTGACCTCACAAGCCACAGCTCTTTTATCACAGTTCTTACAGCTCCCCACAACTTCCTCTAACACTTTTGAATACTTAAATTTCTGTGGCCATTCCCTTCCAAAACCTACTTTCAGGATATTCTGAGCACAATTTCTCCAGCTAAACTTCCAAGCTTTACCTCTAAACAAGAATGGTTATAAACTGGAGACTTTTCTACTGATGTTACAAGATGATTTAGGCTAAAATTGTGTTTATCACAAATCTTAAGTACTGAAATCCTTAGTGAAAGCTAGATCAAATTAATCTGGCTATTTCCTATCCATGAAAACTGTGCTACAGCCCTGAAAATAATTTTATTTTGTTTCATTTAAGTTTTGCTTTGGATTTAATCTACTCACTGCAGTAACAGTAGCATGTATGAAAATAAAATAACAAGCATAATATTTGTAGCTGGGGTTTAACTACAGCTAAGCTCCACACAGACACGTTTGCTCCTTTCCAGTGGGAAGAGCAAAGATAGAAGTGAGGAAACTAATGGATTGAGGTAAATACAGTATACTAGGCAAATTAAAACCTGCACAGGTAAGCAAAACCAATGCAAAAAAAATTTCAGTCACTACTTCCCACCAGTCAGCAAGTGCTCAGCCATCTTCAGGAAAGCAGGGATCCATCATGTTTAATGGTAATTTGGGAGGACAAATGCCATAACTTTAAATATTCCATCTTTCTTCTTTCCCCATGATTTCTAGAGAGTTTTGGGTTTTGGTGATTTTTTTATTGAGCTTGATGTTATATGGTACACAATATTCATTTCACCAGCTGGGGTAATATTTTATTATCATACTTCAATTTCAATGGATGAAATTCATCTAAGTAACCTTCAGAATAGTTTTCTAGGTGGTATATTGGCTTAATTTTGCAGATAAAAGAATACTAAGCTCTTAGGAATTAAATTTATGCCTGCAAACAAAAGCAAAACAAAACAAAACAAAACACAAAAATATATAGTTCTCATAGGTATTTCATTCAACAGTGGATGAACTTTGTAACAAAGATTTACAGAGGTTTTGTGGCCTTACACATCTGTTTAGATGTCTTACATTGTGAATGATTATTCTGCAAATCATGTCCTACTGAGAAAGTTTTGGTATAAGGCCATTTCTCTCCGGTGATGTGTTTTACATATATGCAATCTAAGCTGGGTACACAACCAGGTGCTGAACTAGTGGACTAGTTCCTATCTTATTATATTTATTTAATATTGTATGTTAGAGTATTTCAAATACATCTGTAGTTTTCATTTTTGCATAGAAATTTTGCATTTGCAGAGTATTTACTGAATCTTGTGAAATGTAATTTATTTGCATTTATTATATGACACTGCCTTATCAATTTGCCCATAACAATGTTCCTTAATATTTGCCTGAGTGGTTACCCATCTTAGATGGACAATCATGCCAAAATTATCACTACTCAATATACATTTTTCCTCTCCTTTGAATATTTTCAGTCATTTAGTCATAAGGAATGGTAACGCACACATAACTTCAGCTCGTGATTTGTAAAGCAAGCTTTTTCAACATTACTTGTATGGATAATCACTCAGTCTTATATTACTCAGTGTATATTTAATCATAAAGAAATCAGCTCATATGCAAACAAAAATCAGACAGGAAAAAGCATTCTAACATTCTGTGATTCTTGTTTGGAGTCACCTTGCTGGATTTCTCTGTGCTTCCTGCAAGATTACTTCAGTCCACAGCAAAGTCAGTTTTGAGGATTGTAGCCTAAGGGGATAATTTGAAGAAATGCAATTGTAGTCCTGTCTGTGGGAACATTATTTATGGGTCATGATATACAAGGACTAAAGAACACAGACTGATTGTAAAATCTTAGAGGAAAAACTATTGCAGATTTTTTTTCTTCAACTAATAATCTTGGTAATATGTAGTTACCAAAAAATGAATCAAATAGAGAACATTAAGATGTGAAACTAAAATATTTTTCGATGCAATCCAAGGGTATCTTAGGCCTAATATTCCCATTAAATTCAATTTAGATTATACTAACTGCAAATGCCAGAAACCAGAAAAAACAGCCAACCAACTCATCAACTGGCCAACCAACCAACTGATGTAGCAATTTAATAATGTCTACTTCAATACAAAATGCCAAAAATATTTGTTGCAATTTATCAAACAATGAAGATAGTATACTAAATAAATAAAAGGTAAAAAAACTCAATGACGACTACTTTTTTTTCCCTAGGAAATAAGTACATAGGGTATGATTCCAGAAAAATTTTGCCATTAATTATTATTTCAGAATTAAATTATATTGCTTCTCATTAACTTATCTGAAAAGAAATTCCATTATATGTGAAAAGTAACCTTAGGTAGAAGAGTGTCTCAGTCTTCCATTTTGTATTTTAAAATAAGAGTTTTTTTGCTAAATTGAGACAAGTTAAACAACTAAGCATTTGCAAAGGCAAAATTTCTATTCAAACTCAACAGAACATTAAAAAAAAACATATAGAACTTAAATACTTAAATAATAATAGAAACAATTTTAAAACAAGAGTCCATTACAAATACAGAAATTATAGCAAATGCAATGAACATAGTAAAAATAGTCATCAATCTGAAGAACCAATATGAGTGAGTAAACATACAGTGTATTTTAAAAGAAAAATACTAAAGTAACAAATTATTACAGATTCAAAAGACTGGGGAAAACAAAAATATTATTATTATTATTAATTTTTATTAACGAGTGTTTAAGAGCATGTGAAGACTTCAGTGTGGGGCCTTTGGTTTTTTAAAATTATCTTCAGGTCGTAAAAAACCAAAAACTAAGCTGTATTTTTATTATAAAGGTATGTTTTATCCTTATTTTTTGTATATTTTTTTAATCTCTATACTCTCATAATTTAAACTCTATAAATCAATCTAGAATCTCAGTTCTACTTTCAGGGAAAGTTCATTAATTCTAATATGTACTTACCTTTCTGTGAGGAGGATGCCAGCCTTTTCATTCCGAAATGTATCCAAGATTCAGCCCAAAGAAAAGAATCCTCTAGGGAGCATCTTTAGCTGTCAAGAAAACCAAGAACATATCTGTCTTCCCCCTACAGTATTTCAGTGGTGTTTCCATCTGAAAATATACTTTAAGTCAGGTTTTATAACTTATTTCATAGTACATAGAAAAAATATCAACCAAAAAATAATAAGAAAGAAAGAAAAGAAAGAAAAGAAAGAAAAGAAAGAAAAGAAAGAAAAGAAAGAAAAGAAAGAAAAGAAAGAAAAGAAAGAAAAG